>JH651287.1:451169-468134 GCA_000260095.1 Tetrahymena borealis | reverse complement strand
TATTCTATGGATTTAAGCAGATATCATTTCTAACGAAACACCTATTTTATTTATAATAAATGAGAACAAATCTTTATTTTGTTTAAATTTTACTCGGCAGCTGAAACACTAGAATTTGTACAATTCTTTTTTGAATCTCTACCTATTGCATCTGGAGATCCATCAAAAAGAATACACTTTTAATTTGAAGTTGGAGTAATAAACCTACAGTACTGAGATTTACAATTAATTTTTATAGAGAAATTAATTTCCTGGTTGTATGTGATACAATCTCCATTATCTGTGTAACCCTTTTTGATTAAATCATAGAAATCAATATTTAGAATTTATTTTATAGTGTTTTCTTACTCTTAATAAATTTTAAGATTCTCTCCCCAAATCTCAATATTTTAATTTACTTAAATTTAGGGTGAGAACTTAAATGAGAAATGTAATAATTTAATTTTTATATACTGTAACGATTGGATTAGTTGATGATTCAATACTTAGGCAAGTTGATTACTGATTATTATTGTAATTACAGAAATTTAGCTTACAGGTTAATTTTAAATCTGAAAACCATAATCCCGATAATACACAATTATTATCAGAAGATTTTCCCTTTTAAAAAGTATTTCATAAATATTTGTATTGTTATTTAATAAATATTTACCCAAATACTCTAATTGTCATACTCTAAGCATGTATTTTGACCTTAATTATTCGTAGATTAACAATACTTTGTATTGCAATTTAATTTTTCCAAGTAGAAGGTATTATAGATTACACATCGATTGGTGCTGAGCTTTCCCTATAATCATTATTTATTATTTATTATTTATTTGTTTATTTATAGTTACTAGCTTTGTTAAAATATTTTATATTACTACTACTTTTGGTGAATTTGTCGATTAAGTACTATAACAAGCAGATTATGAATTATTAATTTCGTGATAGCAGTATTATTCTCTGCAACTTAGATTTACTAGTGGATATATTTATCCTTCTTAAATGCATTCACCATTTGATGATTTACCCTATATAATATTATTAATTAATATCTAATTACATTAAGATTATTCTATCTTTTTACAGCATAGACTGAACTATTAACACATAACCCTGTTTTAATACAAATATCACTCCGAGTATTTCCTGATATAATAATACCTTGATCACTTTAGCAGAACCCTTCTTTTAAGAAGGAAATTGCTTTGTATTAATTAATAAATAAATTAATTTAGCATCCAAAAGTTTAGAAAAAGAGAGAGAGTATTTTACCTGAAACAGTTCCATTATTTTGCAAAATAGATTCATTAGAAGCTACACACTAATTATCTGCCTTCAAAATAGCTACATAAGATGAATTATTTTGTATTAGGAGACAATATCTTCTATCTTTAGTCATGCAGACATTATTATAATTGTTAAAGCAAAATTCGATTTCTTATACAGATTTAATGGAATCCCTCACACATTATCCAGTTATTTATTCTCTACCTATATATTGGTAACCATCTAATTATATACACTTGCTATTATTTACGTCATAACACTAATCAGAAGTGCAAGTGTTGCTGCTGCTCATAACTTCTTTTAAAATACAGTATAAGACTATTAAGTATCTCAATATCTTCATTATTCTTTTCTTTTTAATTATTACCATAAAACTATTAATTATACTTAATGATTCAATTAAATTATTTACACTATAAATAGTTATAAAAAGTGAATAATTTATCTAATTAGGCAAATTGTTTGTAACCTTACATAATAATAAGGATACTTAGGAATGAAAAAAATAATAATAGTTTAACTTCACAATATGCCATTAATTTGATTACTCTATAAAGAATAACAAAAAAAAGGATAATCTATTTCTTTATGTCACCTAAAAGATACTCCAAATTTTATTTAAATAGCTCTCATTTTAAAAGGGCTAACATTTTTATGGTTATTTATTAATTTTAAACTAATTTTTTTTAAATTCAAATTGATTCTTAATTCTTAATGAGGTATTAAGGTAACCTTATTAAGGTGAAATGTTAAAATATTATTACTGATTCAATTACTTCTGAATGACATATAGAAATATATTTACCAAATAAAATTAAATATTATTATTTATAATTATAAAATGAGTATTTAAATATCAATATTCTCTGAAGGCGAAGAGTGTTAATGTCGTGTATTATTTTTTTTAATTTTTAAAATATTTTTCAATAGATTTTTAGGTATCATTAACATTTTCATCTTAAAATTTAATTTTCTTTAACATTTAATTACTTTTGTGTATTGAATATCTAAGAAACTCCCAGAGTTTTAATATCCTAATTTTATCAACATATCCTAGTTTTTTTATAGCCTCAAGAATCTTTGGATTATTAGCTAACTTTGATTAAATTTAAAGACTGAGAGATTTTAATTATTATCTTAGCATAGTAAATATAATATTTTTAAACAAATAGTATATTGAATAAATGTTAATAATTAATAAGCAAATAAGAACAGCATTTTCTGATGTCTTATCTAAAATAATCTTTTACGAAAGATAAGCACAAAGACCGATAGTTATGGAGCAGACTACAAAAATAAACTATTCTATTTAGTTAATTGAATAGAGCTTATAAGGTTTTACTAATTATTTAAATAAAAATAATTTATATAGAAGATTATGTCAAAAATAATTTTACCTTATTTCAACAGTATTGAATAAACTAATAATATAATACAAATAATAGCTGATTTAAGAGGATTTTAATCAGAAGGAAAGCTATTATTTATAATCACAATTGACGATTTTACCAACAGCTTAAAAATCTCCCAATAATAAACTTTTTATTTATAATCACAGTAAAGGATACCCATAAGTTTTAAATTTGTAAATTTTTTAAGCTGGTATCTCATCTTATGCATTAGGTAAAACTGAATGAAAGGTATAAATATAAACCAGATGAATAACAATGGGTAAAGTATTATAAATGTTTGTTTTTGATGATCAGCATTACATTCTACAGAAGGATAGTTTCTAACATACGATTTACCATATAAGTGCTCACATGAAGCCTAAATATTAAAAATTATTGATAAATTTAAAATATTATTTTTTAAAGTAGTTAATTAAATACACTCCCCATGATTTATTAGATAACAGATGGTTGATTAGCAAGAAAGATAAAATTAATACCAGCAAATATATCAATAATTTAGAACTTTTATTTTAGGAAGAACTTTTAAATGAAAGAGAGGAATACAAATGCCAAGATAAATGATAGAATTGATAATTAGCCTACTATTACTTTGAGGTAAACAAAGTTGAGAGAGTATGCCTTATATATCTCAATAAATGAGCAATCCAGTGAAAACAAAGCTTATTTGTTAGGATCAGTAACAGGATTTAATATGTGTTAAAATTTATAGGTCTTATCCTTTATAATATCACTAATTATCATAATAATTTACAAATAAGAAGCAGTTATTTTTATGTAAAAACCTATTTCTTCTATATTTTTTGGGATATATATTTTCATTATAAAGAATACTCTTTATTAAATTATTCTAGATGCTTGAACCAAGTTATTCTAAACCATATAAATTGTTAAAATCGAATTATATAAAATGAAAAGGAGCACTATCCAATAAGTATTTTTTGTTTTAGAGCAGCTTTTTTAAATTTAAATTTAATAATTAGCATTTTCTTTTATTAAACTTCAATTTACTTTATGCAAATTAGATTTCCCGACTATACAAAAGAATTATTCCAATGTCTTCCATACACATCACAATCTGAACACACCGGACCAATAAAACCTTTAATATTTATTTTTATTAAAAATAAAAACTTAATTTAATTTAATAATTACCTTATTCACAATATCTAATGCTAGGATTTCTAATAAATGATTCTTTCTATTTAATTAGATCAATATCACCAATACATGTACTTCCTTCGTGATTACACTCATAAATATCATAAGTTTTTAAATTTTCTCTCCAATATCCCTTACTTAATAAAATTTATCCTCCATCACATTTTCCATAAGTGGGACATTTCTAGCATTTTTCCCCAGGATGTAGATTATAATAGGGATCACTACATCTATTGCAATAATCAAATGAGTCAAGAAATGTGTGTTAATAACCAATTTCGCAGTATTCCACAAATTTAACAATTAAATCAAAATAATAATCAGTATTATATCCAATAATATTATCCGTTATTTCATCAAATATTGGAACCCTTATGAAAGTAGAGGTAAATCTTATCCTTACAGTCAATCCAAACTTACCTACTAATTTAACTTCACCTAAAGAAAAACTTCCATTTTTCTGTTCTATATAATTTTTATCTAAAAGTGCATTTTGAGTATCATTCAGCTCTATCTTTAATTACTATTCAGATGAAAATTCTTTAAAGTATTCATTATCTTTTGTCATAAATTGTATGGTTAAATTATCCTATAAATATTAAGATTTAAAATAATTTAACTTTTTATTTAAAAAACAAAATATTTTAATATTACTTTAAGTTTACCACTTGAATGGGTTATACTATTATTATTATTATTAAATTTACTTCCATTTTATAATAATATAAGGTGATGAGGATACACAGAAATGGTTTCAGAAAATGAATAAGCAGTATTTCCAGAAAAATTATTTTTTGTGTTAAACTTTTGAACTGCCTAGCCATTGGCAGAATAGATAGCACCACCAACTTATGCTTCATTTTATATGAAAACTGAATTCTAAATTGAAATAAAATTCTAGGACTCTAAACTTTTAAAATAGATAGCTCCTCCATTCCCTTTTTTTGCAATATTTTTTGTGAATACACAATCTAATATAGAAACATCTGAACTTTCTATATATATTCCTCCAGCAGAGTTCATAGATAGATTATTTGAAAAGGTAACTGACTTGATAAATGAAGAATAGTTAAAATTAAAGTAATTATTAAATAACAATCTCTTATTATATTATAAGGAATCAAATCCAGGCATTTGCTAAAGGTTTATCATTCCTTTGTCAGAAATCTAATTAAATTTAAAGGAAGATTCTTAAATATCTAAGAATGAAGATTCTACTAAGATTAAACCGTCTTTACAATTAAGACAAATGTTATTATGAAATAAAACTCCTTAAAGTAGAGATTAATATGATTTAATTTTAAAGAAATTAGCAGCTTAGATACCTAATGTATCATTGTATTGGCTATAATTTATTTTTATCGACCTAATATTTATTAATTCTATCATGCTAATGCTATATTGGATTTAATTAAATTTATTATAGAGATCTCCATATTAATCGATATCTGATAAGTAGAAGAATTTTTAAATCCCATATTTAGGAGGCTCGATCGTAAGTTAAATCGGTTTTGTCATTTAAAATTAATTGTTCACAAAATAAGCTTATTGATAGCCAGTTATATAAAACATTATAGTTGTATTTTCAGTCTAACGAATCTAATTTTAATTTTTTGAGGATTCAATTAATTTGATAGAGAAATTCTATTCTAATTCCTAAGGGTTATAACTAAACTATGAATTTATTGCTTAAAATACATTTTTTTATTAAAGTATCAAACCAGAATATATAATAGAACCAATTGAACTGTAGTTATCTATCATATTTGAGTCTTCAATATTAATAGAGAATTTATTTTTCGTTTTTTCTACATACAATACACCTCCTTAGAACTAAGATATATTGTTTATAAAGGTAGATTGTTTGATATCACAATGCAATTAGCTTAATATAGAATCAATAAATATAGCTCCTCCTTTAGATTCACTATCTCCAGAACTAAAACTTAAATTATTATCAAAAAAGCTATTCTTTATATTTAAATATCCTTATCTATTAAAAGTCAGATAAACAGCACCTCCATGTAATGCTCTTCCTCCTTAAAATAAAGTATTTTATATTAGCACTTCCTAAGATGAAGACTATATAAATCCACCTCTAACAGTAGAAATCATTTTATCATAAATTTCATTTTTGAAATCACAATAATCCAAACTATACTTTTAAGCATTTATAACAAGGCAATTATTTTTTTAATCTGAATAAACATTGCGAAATGAAGATTTAGTAATAGATATAGTTCCTTCTAGAGCCTCTAGATAAGCACAAGATGATATTTTTGATCTTACTTCCTTTTAATTATTTTATAATAAATTCAAATATTTGATAGAGATAAAAATTAATTACATTTTTCGATTTTAAGTTAATAAACGAGGAATTAGTTATTTAAATTGATGAAAAGTGAACTACTTATTATACTTCAGATATAACTTGTATTGGCGAAGTATTGTATATATCAGATAATATTTGATTTGTAATATTATAAATTTAAATATTTGAAAATTTAAATGATTTTTTTAACTAATTTGATTCTGAATGAGTTTATTTAATAGTGAAAATAAGTAAGGATCTACAAAATCTTATATTTTTAAAGTCTATCATCCTTACTTGTGCAAATGTTAAAATAGAATCTATTTCTATAGAAGTTAAATGAATTGTATCTTGATTAGTTTAAATATTTGATATTTATTTTATTTTAACACTATCAGCTTATTCCACTTTTAAAAACTATAATTATCCAGTATTTATTAAATTTATCTATAAAACTATTAAATTATATATTTTGCTTAATTTTATAAAATAATAACTCATTAATAGAGGAGAATCTAATGAATCCTGGTTTTAGATTTTAATTTAATTGTTGCTTATTTAAAAGTTCTCAAGATTGAGTTTAGATATTTATTAATTATCATCTTATAAAAATACAACTGACTCATGTTTGATTATATTATTTCTAAAAGTAATTTCTTTTAATGAAATTGGAAATTCTTCATCTATTTAAGATAATATCTAAAATATAGAATAGTACTATAATGTGTTTTCTTAAACTATTAAAGATGTAGCAAAAAGAATGTTAGTTTCAAATAGTGAAACAGTGTTGTAACTGTATTATTAATCAGTAATTATCTATTCAAACTAATTATGTTATAAAGCTACATCAATAATCTAAAAATTACTGAATAAATTTCCAGAAACTAACTTTCCTTTATTAATAATTTAATTATTAGATATTATCACTTTAGACATTATAAATGAAGATCTAAAAGATATTTATTAGAAGGAATAGTCAAATAAAACACTTTATTAATCTATCTAGCAATGTTTGATAATAGAATTTTAAACTAAAAGAGCAGTATTATTTTATTTTATATTCAGAAATTTTGATGAATCAAAATTTACCTAATTTAAAAATAAAAATAATATTAATATTTAATTATGAAATAAAAATAATATTAATAAAATAAAAATATACTTTATCTAAAGTGACATTATTGAGAGTTATCTTAATCTCTAAATTAGGAATCATTTTTGGATATTAAATTTATACAGCATCAATATTTTAGTATTTCAAATTATACAGATAAACATCCTCAAAAATTAAATTTTATCTTAGGTTTTCAATAATAAGTTTAAAAACATTATTTGGCCCACTATTACCACGAATACACTGAAAATTCTTAAAGTAGACCTGTCTTAATTGTGAAGAGGTAATGAAAAACCCAAATTTAAATTAATCAAAATATGATGAGAGAGAGTTTATTTTTATATTAGAGATCGAGACATCAGTGAATCCCTCTATTAAAAGAACACTCGTTTATAAAAGTTAAAAGTCTTGATGTATTTCTTGATCATGAGTAATATTAAGGTGAAATTATTCTAAAGTCTTGATGGATTATAGAAGATTAGACTTTAATTTTAACTGGCTGACTAACTGACATTCTTATTTTTATTTTGTAAAAATAATTTCAACATCCATAATTTTTAAAGATATTTCATTTAAAGCAACAATAGCTAAATTAAAATTCTTTTCAGATAGTATTATCTCATCAAAATTATTAAGTTCGTTTATTTAAAGCAGATTGATTGGATCTTTTTCTGTTCCCTTTCCAATTTTCTTTGAATCGTTAATACAATCTGCATAAATCTTAGTTACTTTTTTAAAGTAGCATGATTGATCGCTTTTTTTGCAAAACATGCATCTTTATCTCTCTTTATCAAACCTTACTTCATAATCCTTAAACTAATCTATAATTTTTAACCCATCTGAACTTAGTTATTCCTTATTTTTGCAAGAGTAACATTTTGAATCATAAATTTTAAGTGCCTCACTATAATCATTATCTTAATAATCACAAGTTTCACATCTATTATTTGAAAAAAAAAGTATAAAGAAATGTTAATAATTATTTTGGTCTTACAAATAAGGGCAAATCTAGCATTTTTACTATTTAGGTGTGAATGTACTTATTGAAACAGATGAATCAATATAATTAGTTCCAAACATAAAAGTTCCCAAAAACATAGAAATTGATTAAACTCTTTGTATGATTGCAGTATTATTACATTGAATACAATAAAACTAAGATTATGAAGAAACGCACTTTAAGCACAAATTACCACAAGGATTTTAAATACAAATCTTTTTTATAGGTTCAAAATAATGTCCAATTTAACAAGAACTACAATAATTTTCTACATTGAAAATGCTTAAGTAATTTAACCTTTATGCAATATCGAATTATCTATTCCCATAAATAATTTCGGCTGTAATATTAAAAATCTTTGATGATGAATCATAGCCCATTTCATAGCAAGATTAACATCCTTCTCTGCATTTTTAGCACCCTAATAGAGTTGGCATGAAATTTAGTTATGCACACTTCACACAAGTAAAATATTTCATATTATTACTGGTAATTGTATCTATATAGTTTGAATAATAGCATTAATCACATCCATTTATCTTTATTAAAACAATTAATAAATTAAAAAAGAATATCAAATTAAACTTTTTAAATTACTTATTGTCTACATCTAAATGTAATATCACAAATCTTTTTATCATAATCTAAGGCATAAGTTTTACATAATTAGCATTTATCATCAGATGAATAGAAACTTTAACATGTTTTATAATTAGAAGCTATAGTATTCTGACTACAACTTAACAAACTTGAAGAAAGAGTATATTTATCCTAACATTTTAAACATATTAAAACACCATTTTAAATACCTGATTCATAATATGACAGTGGGTATATTTAATTAATCTTTTGGTTGTTTTTATTTTTAATTGAATGTATTTAACAATTTGGAATGGCTGTTCCACAATCTTATCCTATTTTTGTATTTTTTATAAAATGAAATTATTTAATAATTATTTAGATTAACTAATCTTACCATTACTTAAGATTGCATTTGATGAAATCTTGCATTATATGCATTATTTAAAAATCTTTTAATTCTGGTAAGAATCTTTAGTAAATAAAATGTTATCATATTCACCAGCATTATAAATTTTCTACCCATCAGCTAATATAAACAATAAAATAAATTAAATAGAAAATGAATATAAAAATTACCATATTGACAAGAGTTGCAATTCACTCCACATACATCGCAAGTAATTAAATCATAAGAAATAAGCTATCCTATTTAGCATTGTTTGCATAATGGGATGAATGTTGATTAATTGTACTTATTATCTCTTTAATATTAAGAAAGCTTATGATAATATACTCTTTCCCCCATTTCATTTAATGTTCCTAATTCGCAATCCAAACACTTTTAATCACACTCCTCGCAAGTAAATAACTTGCTCAAGTAGTAACCTTGGCTACAAATTTTACAAATTTCTTAAAAGACTCCATTTTCATCTTTCTAAATTTCACACATCTCACAATTATTGCTAGTACCTAAATTATTACTTTAATATTAATATTTCATCAGATATATGAAAATTTACACATATCATTTTTATTTAAGGAATAAGAAGGGCAATATGAAGAAGAACAAGAAGCTTATCTCTCCATATTATAACCCATAGCAAAAGGACTAACATCTTCAATTACTCTCAAATTTTTCTGGTCTGGAAATTGATATTCTAAAATAACCTTAGAGCAAACTTTAGTGAGGCTCTATTAATCTGTCCTGTTTAGTTAATATTTAAACAAATTTTTTTAATTAGTTGATTTATAAAATATATATTATTTTACCATATTCCCTATTCTAAACTGCAATCAAGGCATTTTTATTTTATTAAAATTGTATTAATAGGAATCCTAGATTTATTAGGTAAACTGTTTATTATATTGTAATCATTATCACATTAGATGCAAGAAATAGTGGAATCCTAGCTTCTATGTAAAAAGTATCCTTCTTTACATTTAGTACAATAATTCCTATCAATACAAGAGTAACACCTAGATTAAATAAAAAAAATAATAGAATTCTCCAAATAAATGAATAAATCTTACCCCTCAGGACACTTTAGCATATTTTGAGAAACACAAAAATGTCCAGTACAATTATCCTCTTCAATGTAAACTAGATTAAAAGTAAATATTTAGTTAATTTAACTAATCACTGTTTAAGGAGTCCTTTCATTAATACTTAAACATCTATCGTCACCAATGTTATAAAAGTGATTTGAACATCTTATGCACTAAAACAAAGGGTTTGCAATACTTCTTTAAACACAATAATTATCTTTATTAGCACAATTTATCTAATTATCATTCTCGTAGTTATCCATATTTACCAAAATGCAAGGTCTATCTACTCTCTTTAACTTTAAACAAATATTTTTTGGTAGTTTCATATCTATGAAAGGTGTACATGTACCCATTTAGATATCTAAACAATTTTTAGGTGGACATACTGCGCATTTTCCAGAATTTATACTTGCACATTATCCTATAAATAAATGTAAATTCAATACATTAATAACAAACACTATTTATATTCTTTTATTAAAAATTTGTGTTACCAGATACGTCTTAGCATTAATTTCCTATAGGAACACAAGTACTACCTATTAAGCATTAGGAAAAATGGCATTTAGAACAATTATCAATTAGAGTAGAACATTCTCCGTTATTTTTAGCACATTTAAACTAACCTTATGGATCTACATATCTGCATACTTTACCACTGATCAAATTCTCAATACAAGACATACCTTTAAAGCATTCAACCTTTTATTTTAAAATTTTCAACAAAATGTATATTTTCTTTATATTACAGCGATAGGTTCTCCTTCATCTAAACATCTTCCATCTTGAGCAATTCCTTTATAAAATTAAATTTAGCTTTTCCATTTAGCAAATAAAAAATGTATGTTACCTATAGCTTAATATTATCTTTCATACTCTAATAAAACGCAACTTTATTAACTTGTTCTCTTATTGATACAATATCTTTTTTTAGAAATAATTTTAATAGCTAATTATTTTTTATAAAATTTACCCTTTAAAACATTAATCAATAGGTTAATTTTTTGAGGATTCATATGCAAATAAACAATTTGAGGTATATTCCTATCTACCAATGAAGAACTCTGACAATTAGAGACATAAAGAATCTATCAAACAATAGTTTCTTTTACAGTACGTAGCATATTGCAGTTTATCTTTTATACATTACTAAGTAAACATATCTCTACCAATTATATTGCTATCGTCTTGATAAACTATATCGTTTAAGGAAACACATTAACCTTCGTAAATGCATAAATGTGGCCCAGCACAGCTAATAGAATTTGCTTTGTTATAATTTTTATTTTAATAAAATAATTTATATTAAGAAAGTTAAATAATACTGATTTATATATTTATGATCCAATTTAATTGAAATAAATTAATTTTATTAAAAAACTTAAAAATTGAAACATTACTCCTTTCAAAATAATAAGATTCCATTAGATTAAATACATATAAATTAAGTTACGCTAATTTGTAGATTAACATTTGCCTTCTGAATTTTTTGAGGCTTCAGTTTCTAAAGACGGATCAACAGTTTAATAAGAAAACGGATAACTCAAAACTTTACACATCTAATTAGATCTAATAAAAGTAGTTGTAGATAGGAAATAAAAATGTTAAATTACCCTTCTGTTTTTGTACAATAATTGTCTCCGTAGCAAAATTATACTCCTTTTTCATAAAATTTTAAAGATTTATTATAAAATTTCTGATAGAGTTATTATAAATAATATTATAAAGTTACCATTTTTAGCTACTTATCCTGGAAATAGACATCTTTCATTAACTTTCTCCACTCCAATTAATGGGTCTTAGCTATTTTAAAAAGTTTAACCTAACGCAACACAATAATCACTGCCTTATTGAGTTTCATCTACTGAAATTAAACAAAATCCGTCTGCACAGATTTAAATACTTTATCCTTCTTCTGTATCTTCTTTAAAAGGTAGACAATTATTAGAATTAATTTCTCGAGCAATTCTTTCATCTTTTAATTTTGGAGATAATTTAACACAACTAGAATTCACTTTTTCTTTACAGTATTTCCCTATTTTACATCTAATTAAAATAGAAATCTTTGATATATATTAATATATTAAAATTTTTAGAAACATTTCTTTTACCTTAAAGCATTTGGTTCTCCTTCAGCTAAACAATTTCCTGCATCATCAATTCCTACATATACATCGTCAAATTTAATACATTAAAATCCACTGCCAACTTACTTCTTACAATGTTAGTAAGCACATAGACCAATGTCTAAATGTTAGATAAAAAATATTTTGTAAATCTTGATAAAATAAATTATATACCTTCATAAAGCAAGCCCCTTTAAGCACAACTTCCATCAGGAAGAACTCCCTATAATATATTATTAAACATAATTAATTTATTTTATACTTAGGGAGTTGGCTATTTTTAATGCTTTCATATTTAAAAGGATTTATTATAAAAGTAATAGAGTAGATTATATTATCTATCTTTTATAATAAATTAAATCTTTTTATAAATATCAGTTTATACAGAATAACCTGGATTAGAATCACTTATATTTTTGCATGTATTATTTTAATAGTGGCAGAAAGTACTAGGGGCGGAAGCTTAAGATTTATAACACTCTATAGATTTGATTGCATCTAATTAAGCGCAGGTATTTGTATCTAATTTTGCTGGCGAGAATATTGATAGAGCAATACACGAACTACTTAATGGATCTTTACAATATCTAATTATAATTAACTTTTAATTAGAACTTAAATTAATAAGAAATTTACCCATTGATGCAATAAATGGGAGATGCATTTGCTGTTTAATTTTCATTTAAGCAATATCTCTAAAATCTATCAATTCCCACAAAAGTATTTGAATTGTTTTTCAATAATGTTAGCTGCTTTTTGTTTTTGTCTAAGCAGTAAGGAAATTTTAGTTCTACAATTTCTATTAATTTTAAGAAAAATTATACAACTTTGTGGTAAAAATTAGATTAAAATCATCTGGTTTACTATAGATGAATGTTATTTTTTTAATTTCACAAAAAAGGTAATTAATCTTATGTTTAACTTCTATAATTATTAATATAACCTAATAATTATTAAAAAATCAACTAAGCCTTTCATATGTTTCTATAATAAAAGGAAATATATTTAAAGAGCAAAATTTAAACTCAACATTTTAATAAAATACTTAAATTTTTTCTATTTAAATAGTAAAATTCATATACTTAAAGTTGAATAGCAAATAACTCATCTATTTACATATTTTTAATAAAACTATTAATAAAAAATGTACCTTCATTAATGTCTTTATTTCTTTCAGCGCAGTAAAAAGGTGAAGATGATTAATCTTCATTTAAAATTAATAATCCAAGATAGTTGGATGAGTCATTCTAATATTCTTATAATAGATCTACACATTTATCTTTAGATAGGGTTTTGCATATCTTTTTATCTTTAACATTCCAGCATTCAAGCTGTTCACCTTCTTATATTGTAGCTTATTCATTACTTGTATAGCAGGCATATGTATTATTATTTCTTCCAACATACATGTTTGAAGTAAAATTTAAACATCCTAAACACTAATTTCTTGTAGGAAGTTAGCAAATATCCTAATTATTTACTTTTATTAGACATTATGGGGGATCACATTCCAAACATTTTATATTCTATATTAAAAGTATAATGAGGATAATCAAGTAATAAATTAATTCAATAGCTTTCATTTTATTTAATTATTTCTGTCTTTAAAATTATCTTATCTTTTAATTTTTAGATTACTTTAATTCTTTTATGTTCTTCTAATTTTTTAATTTTTTGATTTTTCAACTTCTAAAAATTACTTTAATCCTTGAGAAGAAGTGAAAAGTTAATTTATAAACACTGAAATATATTTTTTTCTTCTAGAGCCCTTTCATAAATAGATTCAACTCCTTCTATGTTACATATTAAATATCATTCCTAGCTCAAATTTTCGGTTAATTAATTAAATAATAAGTACCAACTTTATTACCAAAATTAACATAAAATCAATAAAAAAAATAAATATTGTATGTCAATTAATTATCAATCATTTAATAAAAAATAGTTTAAAGGCTTCAAGCAGAATTAGAATTCTTAAAATTTAAATTAAACTTAAAAATATTATAAATAAATATTTTTCTTTTTATTAGAAAATGGCTATTGGCATTTCTTAGTACCTCTCTCTATATCTAAAAGAATGCTTTTAAAAAATACAAATTATTTTAAAGTATAATTTAAAATGTTAAAAACCTTACTTTTGATATATTTCATTGATAAATGATATAAATATAGATTTTTACTTACAATTTAAAAATATATTGGATAATAACATTCCTTTAGATGAAATATATATAAAATTTCTCATCAATCGTAAAGTGTTTTATTTTTTTATTTTTATTATTTGAAATATGCTTTAATTTATGATTAGGTATCATTAATGTATTCTTCTTAAGATTTAACCTTCTTTAACATTTAATTACTTTTGTGTATTGAAAATCTAACAAACTACCAGAGTTTTAATATCCTAATTTTATCAACATATCCTAGTTTTTTTATAGTAATCAGCATCTTTGGATTATTAACTAACTATTATTGAATATAATAGGTGAGAGACTTTATTTATTATTTTAGCAAGGTAAGTATAATATTTTTAAATAAATAGTATATTGAATAAATGTTAATTATCAATAAACAAATAAGGACAGTATTTTAAGTAGCTTTGTCAAGAATATTTTTTTATGAAAGATAAGTGCAGAGCCCAATAGTTATGGAACAGATTAAGAAAATAAACTATTCTATTTAGTTTACTGATTGGAGTAAATAAGGTTTTACTATTTTAGTAAAAATGTAATGGGATAAATAATTATGCTAAAAAGTAAATAGATTTACCTTATTTCATTAGTATAGTATAAACTAATAATATAGTACAAATAATAGCTGATTTAAGAGGATTTTAATCTTAAGGAAAGCTATTATTTATAATCACAATAGATGATTTTACCAACAGCTTAAAAATCTCCCAATAATAAACTTTTTATTTATAATCACAGTATAGTATGCCCATAAGCTTTAAATTTGTAAATTTGTTAAGCTTAAATCTCATCTTATACATTGAATAGAGCTGAATAAAAGGAATTAATAGAAACCAAATAAATAGCAATGGATAAAGTATAAGATATGTTTGCTTTTGATGATCAGCATTACATTCTACTGAAGGATAGTTTCGAACAAACTATTTACCATATAAGTGCTCGCATGAAGCCTAGTTTTAATATTGTAGATAAATTTAATATATCATGTATTTTTAAAGAAATTAAATTTATCTATTAATTACCGTCCCCATGATTTATTGGATGACAGAAGGTTAATTAGCAAGAACGATAAAATTAATACCAGCACATATGTCAATAAAATTGAATTTTTATTTTAAGAAAAGCTTTTAAAAGAAAAAGAATAATACAAATATTATGGTAAATGAGATAATCAATAATTAGCCTATTACTACTTTACCAAAAGCAAAATTTATAGGAAAACCTTTATATAAATCAATAATAGCACAATCTAATGAAAACATTGCATATTTATTAGGATCAGAAACAGGATTCAGCATATTCTAAAATTAATAGATTTGGTTCTTTATAATGTCACTTACAATCATAATAATTTGTAAATAGGAAGTAACTATTTTGATGTAGAAACTAATTTCTTCTACATTTCTTTGAATGTATATTTTCATAATAAAGAATATTTTTGATTAAATTATTCTTGTTATTTGAACTAGGTTCTTCTATACCATAAAAATTGTTAAAACCGAATTATATAAAATGAATATGACAGCTATCCAATAAGTATTATTTGTTTTAGAGCAGCTTATTAAATTTTAAAAAAATTTAAAATTCTAATTTTATAAAATTCAATATTACCTTATACAATTTAGATTTCCCGATTATACAAATGAATTATTCCAATATTTTCCATATACATCACAATCTGAACACACTGGACCAATAAAACCTATTTAATTTAGTATATAGAAAATTAAAATATTTATTTATAATATAATTACCTAATTAGCAATATTGAATATCTGGTTTTCTAACAAAAGGTTCTTTGCGTTTGATTAGATCGATATCTCCTATGCAAGTGCTTCCTTCATTATTACATTCATAAATATCATAAGTTTTCAAATTTTCTCTCCAATATCCTTAACTTAATAAAATTTATCCTCCATCACATTTTGCATAAGTTGGACATTTCTAACATTTATCCCCAGGATGTAGATTATAATAGGGATCATTACATCTATTGCAATAATCAAATGAGTCAAGAAATGTGTGTTAATAACCAATTTCGCAGTATTCCACAAATTTAACAATTAAATCAAAATAGTAATCAGTATTATACCCAATAATATTATCCGTTATTTTATCAAATATTGGAACCCTTATGAAAGTAGAGGTAAATCTTATCCTTACACTCAATCCAAACTTACCTACTAATTTAACTTCATCTAAAGAAAAGCTTCCATTTTTCTGTTCTATATAATTTTTATCTAAAAGTGCATTTTGAGTATCATTCAGCTCTATCTTTAATTACTATTCAGATGAAAATTCTTT
>JH651287.1:396523-447408 GCA_000260095.1 Tetrahymena borealis | reverse complement strand
ATCAAACCTTACTTCATAATCCTTAAACTAATCTATAATTTTTAACCCATCTGAACTTAGTTATTCCTTATTTTTGCAAGAGTAACATTTAGTATCATAAATTTTAAGTGCCTCACTATAATCATTATCTGAAAAATCACAAGTTTCACATCTTTTATATTGCAAGGTAAGTATTAAAAAATATACAAAAATTAATTAAAATATTACAAATAAGGGCAAATCTAGCATTTTTACTGTTTGGGTGCGAATGTACTAATTGATACAGATGAATCAATATAATTAGTTCCAAACATAAAAGTTCCCAAAAACATAGACATTGATTAAACTCTTTGTAAGATTGCTGTGTTATTACATTAGGTACAGTAGAACTAATATTAAGAAGTAACGCAATTCAAACACAATTTACCGCAAGGATTCTAAATACATTTCTTTTTAATTGGATCAAAGTAATATTCATCTAAGCAAGAATTACAATAATCTTCTGCTTTAAAAATACTTTTATAATTTATCCTTTATTCAATAGTAAATTATTAATTCCCATACATTATTTGAGCAGTAATGTTAAATATCTTTGATGATGAATCATAACCCATTTCATAGCATGATTTACACCCTTCCCTACATTTTTAACATCCTAAAAAAGTTGTCATATAGTTAGATTACTAGCATTTCACACAATTAAAATATTAGGTACTTGGATTATAATAGCATTATTCACATCCGCTAATCTTAATTAAAAAATAAAAGACTTATAAAAAAATAACTAATTTAAAGATTATATTACTTATTTCTCGCATCTAAGTAAATTTTCACAAGTTTTAGTTTAGTAGTTTAAGGCATAGATTTTACATAAAGAGCATTTAACATCTGATTCATAGAAATGTTAGCAATACATCTAATTAGAAGCTTTAGGATTATCACTGCAATTTAGTAAGCTAGTAGAAAGTGTATATTAATCTTAACATTTTAAACATACTAATTAGCCATTTTAAATGCCTGAATCATAATATGACAGTGGGTATATTTAATTAATTTTTTAGTTGTTTTTATTTTTAATTGAATGCATTTAACAATTTTTAATTGTACTTCCACAATCTTATCCTATTTTTGTATTTTTTATAAAATGAAATTATTTAGCAATTACTAAGATTAATTATTCTTACCATTACTTTAGATCACATCGGAGGAAATCTTGCATTATACGCATTATTTAAAAATCTTTTAATTCTGATAAGAATTTTTAGTAAATAAAATGTTATCATATTCTCCAGAATTATAAATATTCAACCCATCAGCTAAAATAAACAATAAAATAAATTTAATAGAAGTTTTAAAAAGAAATTACTATATTGACAAGAATTACAAGCCTCTCCACATACATCACAAGTAATCAAATCATAAGAAATAAGCTATCCTATTTAGCATTATTTGCAAAAAGGGATAAATGATGACTTATTGTACTTATTGTCTCTTTAATATTAAGAAAGCTTATGATAATATACCCTTTCCCCCATTTCATTTAATGTTCCTAATTCACAATCCAAACACTTTTATTCACACTTCACGCATAAAAATAACTTGTTTAAATAGTATCCCTTACTACAAATTAGGCAAATTTATTGATAGATTCCTTTTTCATCTTTCTAAATATCACACATTTCACAATTATTGCTAGTACCTAAATTATTACTTTAATATTAATAATTAATCAGATCTCTGAAAATTTACACAAAATTTTTTTATTCAATGAATAAGAAGGGCAATATGAAGAAGAACAAGAAGCTTATCTGACCATACTATAGCCAATCGCAGAGGGACTAACGTCTTCAACTACCTTCATACTTTTATTGCTTGAAAATTTATATTCTAAAATAACCTTAAGGCAAATCTTTTCAGTACTTTATTAATCACTCCTGTTTATTTAATAATTTAAATTTTAATTGATTGATTGATTTATTTATAGTTTATTTATTACCATATTCCAGTCTCTAAGCTACAATCAAGACATTTAAGATTGGTTATACTAGTATTAATAGGAATTCTTGGTGTATTTGATAAATTTTATATTTGTTGATAATTATTATCACATTTAATGCAAGTAATAGTAGAGTCATTGTTTGTATGTAAAAAGTATCCTTCTTTACATTTAGTACAATTATTCAAATCTCTACAAGAATAGCACCTAGAAAATATGTAAATAAAATTAAGAAATCAACTAGCAAATTAGTAAATAAATAAATATATAAATCTTACCCTTCAGGACACTTTAATATATTTTAAGAAGTACAAATATGTCCAGCACAATTATCTTCTTCTACATATATTACATTCAAATTAAATAGTTAGTTACTATTTTATATGTCTGGAGATCTTTCTTTAATTGTTAAACATCTATCATCACCAATATTATAAAAATTGTTTGAACATCGTAAGCACTAAAACAAAGGGTTTGCAACACTTCTTAATAGACAATAATTTTCCTTATTTGCACAATTGATTTAATTATCATTCTCATAGTTATCCATATTTATTAAAATGCAAGGTCTATCTGGTCTCCTGAACTTTAAACAAATATTTTTTGGTAATTCCATATCAATGAAGAGTGTACACGTACCCATTTCAAGATTTAAACAATGATTAGGTGGACATACAGCGCATTTTCCAGAATTCATACTTGTACATTATCCTATGAATAATTTAATATCAATTCATTAATTACACTATTAATAAAATTCTAATTCTAATTGTCTTTACCTGAAGAGTCTTAGCAATTATTTCCTATAGGAACGCAAGTACTACCTATTAAGCATTGAGAAAAATGGCATTTAGAACAATTATCTAATTGAGCAGAACATTCTCCATTATTTTTAGCACATTTATACTAGCCTTCTGGATCAACATATCTACATACTTTACCACTCATTGAGACTACACTAAAACAAGACATACCTTTAAAGCAATCAACCTTTTATTATGAAAAATGTTAAAAAATATAAAAGCAGTTTAGTTTACAGCTATAGGCTCTCCTTCATCCAAGCATCTTCCATCATCTCCAAGACCTATGCAAAATTGAAAAAAATTTCTGAATAGATTTAAAATAAAAGTTATTTTACCAACAGCTTAATATTATTTTTCATATTCTAATAAAATGCAACTTTATTAACTTGCTCTCTTATTGATACAATATCTTTATTTAACAATATTATGTATAGTTAGTTAGTTTGTTATTTATAGGAGAGAAAAAAGAAGATATACCCTTTAAAACATGAATCTATAGGTTAATCTACTGACAGTTCATAAGCAAGCAAACATTATGAGGTATTTTCTTATCTACCAATATAGTATTCTGATTATGGAAAACATAAAGAATTTGTTAAACAATAGCCTCTTTTACAGTATTTTGCATATTACATATTGCTTTTTATACATCTCTAAGAAAATTTATCTCGGCCAACTATAGAACTATCATTTTAGTAAATTGGATCATTTAATGAAATACACTTGTCTCCTAAAAGGCATAAATGTGATTATGCACAGCTGATAGAATTAGCTATATTATTTTCATTTTAATCATATGATTATTTCTTAAATAAGAATGTTAAATATTAATAGAATTAAATTTATTTAATAAAAAAGAGGAAGAGTAAAAGTTATATATTTTTCTAAAAAAATAAGTTTGCTACAAAGTTTTATTAAACTATTAAATTATTTGAAAATTGATTTATACTAACTGCCCCTTTCAAAAAAATTCTGAAATAAAGTTTATTTTAATTTTTAATTTGTTTTACATTGATTTATAGATAAGCATACACCAGAATTACTTTTAGCAGCTTCAGTTCCTTACGAAGGACTAACAGTTGTATAACTAAATGGATAAGTCAATAGTTTACACATCTAATTAGTTCTAATAAAATAGACTGTAAGATAATTAAAAGCATATTAAATATTACCCTTCTGTTTTCTTGCAATAATATTCTCCAAAACAAAGTTTAACTCCTAAAGATAATTTAAATAGTTGTTTTATTAGAAAAGATATAATGTAAAGTTAAGCTACCATTTTCACTTGAGGCTATTTAATTTGGATATAAACATCTTTCACTATTATTCTCCACTCCAATTAATGGTTCTAAGCTATTTTTAAAATTCTATCCATACTCAAGGCAATAATCAGTACCTTATTTAGATTGATCTTCTGAAATAAGGCAATATCCATCAGCACAAATTTATATATTTTATCCTGCTTCTTTATCTGTTTTAAAAGGTAGGCAATTCGTAGTATTAATTTCTCTAGCCATTCTTAAATCTGTTAATTTTGGAGATAATTAAACACAACTAAAATTTTCCTATTCTATGCAGTATTTTCCGATTTTACATCTTATTAAAATAAAATTTCAAATTCTAGCACTTGTAATAAGTTATTAATTAAAGAATATTTTCTTACCTCACAGCTTTTGATTATCCTAAGGTAAGGCAATATCCTTCCTCATCAATACCTACATAGATATCATTAAAGCCAATACATTGAACATTGCTTCCAACTCTCTTCTTACAATGTTAGTAAGCGCATAATTCAATTTCTATATATTAATAAAAAATATTTTAGGAATTCTACATTTGTATTGAAAAATTAACGAACCTTCATAGACATCTTATGTATGTGAGCATTCTCCATCAGGAAGAACTCCCTTTAATATTTGAGAAAATAGATATTATTATAAGCGATGTTTTAGTAATAATAACAATTTCAAAGTATTTATTATAAAAGTAATAAAATAAATTAAATTATTTTATCTTTTATTCTAAATTAAATGTATGTCAATCTATATTTATTTATACAGAATATTGTGGATTAGTATCACTTATATTAAAGCATCCTTATTTATTATTATTGCATATTGTTCTAGGTATTCTTTCATCTTCAGGTTTATAGCATTCAATAGATATTGGTACTCCTAATTAAGCACATTTATTTGTATTTAACTTTGCTGGCGAGTTTAAGGATAAAGGAATGCAAGAATTACTATCATAATCTATACAATATCTAATTTTAATAATTTAATTAATTAATCATTGATTAAGATTTTAATTATTTAGTAATTTACTTATTGATACAATAAGTCGGAGATCCTTTTGCTGTAACATTTGCTTCTAAGCATGAGTACTCGCTATCAAATCCCACTAAGTCATTTGTGTTATTTTTTATCTATTAGTAACTACCACTTTTATCTACACAGTAAGGGAATTTAAGTTCTTATATTTTTTATTCTTTTTAGAAAAATAGAAGAAAGGTGAGGAAAGGAATAAAATTGGATCGTTTTTATTATATAAGAATTTTGCTTTTTTGTTTGATAATATTGTTTGGTTAATATTAAAACTAACCTAAAAATGTTTAATAAGACAACTATTTTGATTTATTTCTATTTAGTTAATACTAATGAATTAAATTTAAACTATATATATTGTGGAATACTAAGTGTTAAATTTCTCAATTTAATATTAAAAGTTTATTTCCCAATTGTATGCTACTAAAAAATTTATTATAAATAGTATCTATAATAGCAATTTTAAATAGAATCTTTAAGATTTAAATACAAATTTACCATTTTTAATAAAGTCTTTACTTATTTCTGCACAATAATAAGAAGAAGACAATTAATCATCCTTTAAAATTAATAGCCCAATAAAATCAGTTTCATTCTTTGCATATTCTAATGTCATATCTACACAACTTTTTTCAGATAGGTTTTTGCATATTTTCTTGTTATTAATAGTCCAGCATTAAAGCTATTCTTAATAACCAATAGATGCTTATTCATTAGTTTTATAACACTCTAATGTCTTATTGTTTCTTCCAATGTATTAATCTTAATTTGATGCATAACTAGCGCATTCACAATTTTTATTAGGAAATGAGCAATTACGATTATTTACTGTTATATTACATTTTGACGGGGTACATTAGCATTAGATTTTCTATAAAAAAAGTATCTTTAAAATAGTTACATAAATAGTTAATCTAATAATTTTCATTTTATTATACTCTCTTTATGCAATTTGCTTTCTCTTTTTAATTACTTTTACTTCTTTTTTTATATGCTTTTTGATAAAATCACATGCTTTCTGAAAGTTAAATTTGTTCATAGTAAAGAAAAATTAGTTAAGATTTCAAACTCTTACTCAAGTAAGTTGTAAGTTAAAAATACCTTTTCAAAATTAATTCAATCAATAGCTAATATTCTATTTAGCTAAAAGTGGATTTTTTAAATTGGATAAGACTAAAACTTGACATACTTTACCTTAAAATTACTTACTTCTAAGAGAATAATTTGATTATACTAACTCAAGATCAAAGATTGAGTAGTAAGTTAATAATACTTTTTGAAAATAAATACAATCATAGTGCGTTGCTTGTCTTTAACTCATACCTTTTTTATTTCCCTTCATAGATATCAAATTAAAAAAATGGTTTTGATATTGAACTAATTCTTTAGAATTAGTATTTTATTAAATATTATTGCTTCTTATGTATTCCAATTATAAATTTCTGTGATATTTTTTACCCCTAAATAATAATTATGGAATTAGGAATTAATATTTAAAAATTCAATTTTATAGATAAGTGGGAATTTTGTTAATTAATTAGTGTTATTATATCAAAAGATTTAAACATTTATTATCAAAAATTGATATATATCCCTTTATCTCTATATGTGAAATGATCTTAAGAAAATGGGAATTTTATTACACCCAAAGTTAGTAAATAAAAATAATTATAATTTTTTAAAATTTATTAAAAACTATAAATAAATAAATAATAATAAATAATTTAATTTTAGATCATTTTATTATATTAACGACTTTTAGTTATAATTATTCTTCTTTAAATTTTAATTATTATTAGGATTATTTTTATGATTATTTTTAATAAATCAGTTTAATATAAGTTTCAGCACTTTTTAAATCATCTTCTGAGTTTTGCAATAGTTTTAAATATTGATTTCTCATATGTATAGTCACTCTAAGGAAAGTCCAAAGTTTTAATATTCTGTATTTATCAACATATCCAAATTTTTTAATGAGAAACAATAGTTTTGGTTATTTTGTTAATTTAGATTGAATTAAGATTCCTATATTTTTCAGTTGTTATCTAAATAAAACAAAGATAATATTTTTAAATAAATAATAGATTGAATAACTGTTAATGAAAATTAAACAATTCAAAGTCAGAGTAGAAGATGTTTCATCAATTTTTGTTTTCTGAGAAAGATATGCACAAAGCCCAATAGTAATAGAGCAAACTACAAAAATGAATTACTCTATTTAGTTTACAGACTAATGTTTGTAAGGCTACACTATTTATTAATATATTATTATTAATTATTAAAATAAATTTTAAAAAAATATTAATACCTGATTTTATTAAAATTGTATAAACTAATAAAATAATGCAAAGAAGAGAAGATTTTAAAGGGTTTTAATCTTCAATAAAATTATTGCTGATAATAACTAACGATGATTTGATAAACATCTTTATAATCTCCCAATAGTAAACATTCTGTTTATAATCGGAATAAATGATTCCCATCAATTTAAGGTTTTGGTATTTGTGGAGTTATGATCTCATTTAATATATTTATCTGAACTAGATTAAAGGAACCAAAAAAACCCAAATTAAAAGCAGAGGGTACAGAATAAATGCTGTATACTTTTTATGTTCTTCATTACAATCAACAGATGGATAATTTCTTACATATTATTTTCCATATAAATCTTCACATGAAGCCTTTTTATTTATTTAATTTAAAAATTAAAATTTGAATATATAAAGCAAAAATAATTTATTAGATAATTATAATGGGTATTAAAATAAAAATTTTTCTTAAATGATTCATAATTAAAACTTATTTTTCATAAGTAACAATATCAAAATTAAAAAAATTATGAAATTTATTACGCTTCCCATAATTTATGAAATAACTGAAGGCTGATTAGCAAGATAAATAAAATTGATTCCAGCAAGGATATCACTAAGGTGCATTGTTTATTTTTTAAAAATCCTTTAGAAGATATAGAAAGTAGCAAATGTTAGAATAAAAGCAATAATTATGAGCTAGCCAATTATAACTTTAACGAATACATAATTTAAAGGAATCATTTTATATAAATCTATGAATGAGCAATCTATTGAAAACATAGCTTATTTATTTGGATCAGAGACAGGATTTAAAATTTTTTAATATTTGTAAGTTTAATTTTTTATGATATCACAGACAATCATGATAATTTGCAAATATGATGTAACTATTTTGATATAGAAGCTCATTTCTTCAATATTTCTAGGAATGTATATTTTCAAAATTAAGAATATTCTAGCCTAAACCTATCTAGCCACAAAGTTTAAATTACTGTGGACCATGTATATAGTTAAAATAGCATTCAGAGTTATAAAAATTATAACAACCCATAATGTGCTCTATGTCTAACTACAACTTTTCAATAATAATTACAATTATATTCCTTTTGCATTTTTCTTAATAAATATTACTTAAGGCAACTTAGATTTCCATACTGTACAAAAGATTCATTCCAATATTTTCCATAAACATCACAGTCTGAACAAATAGGTCCAATGAAACCTTAAGTATTTTTATAATAATGTAATAAAAATATATACCAAAGTTTTCCAATTTATTCAATAATGAATTAGCTCTTCTTTTTTAAAGCGTTTTAAATTTATTTATGGTGGGAGGGGGGATTGTGAATAATTTAGTAAGGGATTATTTTGTAGAAAACATATTATATGAAATATTTAATTAATTTAATGATTTTATTAAGATATAAAATAAAATGTGAAGGAATAAAAAGCTTTTCTGAATTATTAAAAAGTTTTTGTAATTATATTACCTTTAGCGCAATATTATATATTAGGATCTCTTAAAAAGGGTTCATTTCTTTCAATAAGATCTATATCACCTATGCAAGTGTTACCTTCAAGATTACATTGAAAAATATTTTATGAAGTTAGATTTTCTCTCCAATATCCTTAACTAAGTAGAATTGATCCTCCATCACATTTACCATAGGTAGGACACTTCATACATCTTTACCCTGGATAACTATTATATTAAGGATCAATGCATCTATTACAATAATCTTTTTTCTCTAATTAAGTATGTTAATAACCTAATTCGCAAGAGTTCACAAACTTTAATATTAAATCAAATTTATAATCTGAATTATATCCTAATAAGTTATCAGTTTCTTAGTCAAAAATAGGATGTTTTATAAAGTCAGAAGTGAAAGTTAGTTTTACAGTTGATCCAAATTATCCTATTAATCTTATCTCACTTAATAAAAAGCTTCCACTTTTTTAAGTAATCAGCTACTAATCTATTTCAGTATTTACTGTATCGTTTAGTTCTATCTTTAAGGTTTAATCTGATAAAAATTCCTTATACAATTCATTTTCGGCTGTCATAAATTATATTGTAAGATTGTCCTAATTTTAAATTATAAATTTTAAATAAATAATAAAGAAATGTAACAAATATATACCCTAAATTTTCCACTTGAATGAATAACAGTATTATCCATTATTTAAGTTCCATTTTAGATTGCAATAAGATGGTGAGGATATTAAGTTATTTTTCCAGAAAACTTATAAGCTAGATTACCAGAAAAGATATTCTAAGTATTAAATTTTTATATTGCTTATCCATTTGCTGAATAAATAGCGCCTCCAACTTGGGCTTCATTATTCCAAAATTGAGTATTTTAAATTTAGATATTATTTTTATCTTTTATTCCTTAAAAATATATAGCTCCTCCATTTCCTTCTTTTGCTTTATTTTTTGTAAAAATGCAATCTTTTATTGATACATCTGAATTTTGTATGTAAAGACCACCACCAGATTTAGTTGATAAGTTATTTCTGAATTTAATATCTTTTAGGAAGAATGTATATTTTAAATCTTATATTTAGAATAATTATCTTTTTTAATTCTGTTAGAATTCTATATATCTTATGTTTAGAGTTCCTTTATTAGAAACTTAATTTGATGAAAATAATGAATCTTTTATATCTAAATATGTAGATTCTGCTTATACTAATCCATTATTACATAATTTGCAAATATTTTCAGTGAATTAAACTCCTTATACTTAGACGATATAAGATTTAATTATTAAGAAATTATCAGCTGAATCACCAATATTATTCTAGAATATACTAGATTCTATTTTTATTTATCTAACATTAATAAGTTCAATCATACTTATTCTGTATTTTATAGATGAAAATGTATTAGATAAATCTATGTAAGAACTAACATTTTGCAAGTAGAGATATTTATCTACACCAAAGGGATATTTTTAATCATCATTTTGGTATAGTGTATTCATTTAAAACTAGTTCTCAATCAAATGGATTTAAAAAAAGCCAGTGAGGTAAAATAAGATTGTTTAACTTTTTAATAGGTCCATAAACTTCATAATTTACATCTTTAAAATATTTTTCTCTACTTCTAAAGGATTGTAGCTGATAAAAGAGTTACTTAATTAAAGAGTATTTTTCTATTTCAGTAAAATATTTAAATAAATAATAGATCCAAATTAACTGTAGTTATCAATAAAATTAGTTCTTTCAATGCTTAAAAATATCTTGTTATAGGATTTCTAAAGAAAAATTGCTCCTCCTTCATATTAAGCAATATTATTTATGAACTTTGATTGCTTAATAACTCCATCAAAAATACTTAATTAAGAATCAATATAAATTGCTCCACCTCTAGTTTCATTATCTTTGGAATTGAAACTTAGATTATTCTCAAAGGAAGAATTTTCAATATTTAAGTATCCTTAGTCTCTAAATATAAAAAATATAGCTCCTCCATAGAAAGCTCTACCGCCTTCAAAATGAGAATTCAAAATAAATGATTACTAAGAGAAGGATTAAATAAATCCACCTTTAAGAGTTGTGTTCTATACACTATTTTCATCATTTTTAAACTAGCAATTTTCAATTTTATATGACTTGGTATTTATCAGTAGACAGTTATTTTTTTGTTCTGATATATTATTATAAAATTAAGAATTCACTATGACTATATTCCCATCAAGTGCTTCTAAGTATAAGCATGAAGATACTTTTGACCCAACTTCCTAAAAAAATTTATGAAAAAATGAAATCTAATTTTAATTAAAGACAAATAAATTAATTTACATTTTTAGATTTGGAATGAATAATTAGTGAATTACTAAATTCAAGGTAAGAAAAGAAAATAGAATCTTATATTTCGGATTAAACAAGGATAGGTGATGAGTTAAAAGTTTCAGAAATTATTGTGTTAGTAAGATCCGAAAAGTATATTTAAGAAAAAATAAATGATTTAGTCTATTAATTATCCTATTGAGATTATTACTTAATTGATAATTCTATTAAAGATTTTGCAAACTTTATATTTGAAAAAATAATATTTTTTACGATCAATTCTTAGTAGACATTCTTAATTTCTATTGTTGATAGATTTATGAGATTATTAAGTGTCTACTTATTTTCTAGTTATTTGATTTTCATTATGTTTACTGAAGATACCATTACAAACTACAATTAGCCAGTATTTATCAAATCTATCTTATATACACCGAATGAGATTATTTTAGTAAGTTTTATGAAGTAACAACTCTTTAGATAAGCTTATTAATCATTTGGGTTATTTTATATTTTGTTATTATTAATTTACATATTTTCAATATGAAAGTTTTATATCTGCTATTAATTATCTCTAAGGAAGATAAATTATGTAAATGATATGATATTATTATTAAATTATACATCTTTTATGATTAAAGAAGGATCAGATTATTGACTTTAAGCCTATATATTCAAAATATAATATTTAGATATTGTATTTTCTCTTATTATTAAAGAAGTAGCAAATAGCAGATTTGTTTCAAATAAAGATGTTGATTAACTAAATTCATCAATTATGCCAAATTCTAAAACATTTTATCTTATAATTAGGCTATTTAACTAAAATTCTGTAAAAATATTGCCAGAAACAATCTTTCCTTCTGATTTAATTTTATTTTATTGAATGAGAATATTTTTCATATTAAACTATTATATGAATTATTTTGGAGACAATGTGAAATCAAATAGTATGCTTTCTGACCTAATAGTGCATAATTCTAACTGAGTATTCTTAACAGAGAGTAAAGTATTATTCCATTTAATATTTAGAAAGGATGATTATTAAAATTCGATCTATTTGTTATCAAAAAAGAATAAAAATATTTTATTAATATTTTTTTTTACAATTAACATACCTTATGCAAAAGTAAATTATCTAAATAGATTTTTAAATTCTCAATAGGATTATATTACAAAATGGAAATAACTTCTGTACCCTCATAATTGAAATTAGAAAAGGTTACATCCTGTAATATTAAACTCTCTTATAAATTTTATATTTATATTTTCAGTACATTTATAGGAGTTAGTGTATTTTCATTTCTAATAAATTTAACATTCTTAAATTGGACTTGTTTTAGGATTTAAGAAGTAATCTAAAATCCATAATAAAATTAATCAAAGTAAGATGAAAGAGTATTGACATTTAAATTCGAAATAGAAATATGAGTAAATCCATCAAATTAAGACACACTTGTTTATAAGAATTTAAAGTCATTGAAGATAGTATTATCATGAGTAATATTTAATTTTAAAATCTCTAAAGTGTAAATAATATTTAATAATTTTGATTTAATTATTAGAGGTCTTAGCAGCTAACATTCTTATTTCTATTGGAGTAATACTATTTCTACTTCAATTTCTTTCAAAGAAATTTCATTAAGAGCAACAATAGCTAAGCCATAATTATCTTCAGATAATATAATTTCATCAAAGTTGGTAATATCACTAAGTTTATTTAAATTTAAAGGCATATCTAAAGTACCTTTACCAGCTGAATGAGAATCTATTGAACAATCAGCATATAATTTCGTAACCTTTTTAAAGTAACAAGATTAATCATTTTTCTTACAAAGTGTGCATCTGTATCTTTCTTTATCAAACCTAATTTCGTAATCTTTAAATTAATCAATAATATTAAAGCCATTTGAATTAAGTTATTCTATTGTTTTGCAAGAGAAGCATTTTGTATCATATAGAGATATTCCTTCTTTATACTTATTGTTTTGGTTATCACAAGTTTCACACCTTTTCATTTTAAAATTGCTATTAAAATCTAAATTTTTTAATAAAATATTTACAGATAAGGACATATTTAGCATGAATATTGCCCTGTAGTAAAAGAGCTTATTTAAATTGAAGAATCTAAAGTGTTCCTCCCAAATAAAAAATTTCCTAAAAAAATAGTGATCGATTAAATTGCTTAATAAATAGCACTTTATTTGCACTATAAACAATAATACTGATTATTAGAAAGAACACAATCTTAGCACAAGGATCCACAAGGATATTTAATACAAATCTTTTTTATTGGCTCAAAATAATATCCTTCTAAGCATGAAGAGCAAAAACTCTCTATTTAATAAATATTTTTATAATTTAATCTTTAGTCTATGCTAAACTTAGTTGACCCATAGATAATCTCTGCTGTTACATTAAATTACCTAGAAGAAGAATCATATCCAGTTTCATAACATGTTTAACAACCTTCTTAGCATTCAATACACCCTAAAAGAGTAGGCATATAATTTGTTTCTTAACATTTCACACAAGTAAAGTATTATACCATTAGATTTTATGAATCTTTGTAATAAGAAAAGGAACATCTATCGCATCTACTAATCTATTAATATTTTAAATTATAGGATTTAATGTAAAATTTTTAATATATACTAAATATCTAAGTATTTTTAATAAAATATGGGATAATTTTATTAAAAAAATATTCATAAATTATTTGTTTATAAAGAAATATCATTACGGATTATTTGCATTTAATGGTTATATCGCAACTTTTATTATCTTAATCTAAAGCAAATTAGTTGCAAAGAATACATTTATCATCAGAAGGATAGAATTATAAACAATTTTTTTAATTTGACGCTAGTCCATTTTAATTGCAATTTTATTTATTGGCAGAGAGAGTATAACTCTCATCACATTAAAGACATATAAGAACAGAATTTGAAGTTGAACCTGATTCATAATATGACAACGGATATATCTCATCAATCAATGTAGTATATAAATTCATCATTGAATGAATTAGGCAATTTTGGATTTATTTACTGCAATCGCTTCCTTTTAATTAATTTAATTTTAATAATAGAATTAATTAATAATTAAAATATACCATTTTTGTCATAAGTATCTAACTAAGATGAGCATTATTTGCACTACTTAAATATATTTTCTGAGGCATACTATGCATCAGTGAATTAAACAATTTCATAATCTCCAAAGTTGAATGCTTTTTCCTGATTTGCTTTATAAAAAATATTATTCAAGATAAATAACTAAATAAAATTTAAGTTACCGTATTAACAATAATTGCAGTTTATTCCACATTAATCACAAGAAAGTAAATTGTAGGATATGATAGACCCTGGACTACATTCTTTACAAAGTGGAATAAATTAAGAGTTTGGAAATTTATTTATTTATGCCTCACTAAGTTTATGATAGTACATCTTGTATCCCTTCTAATCTAAGACTCCTAGTTCACAATCCAAGCAATTAGGATCGCATTCTTTGCAAGATAGATCTGTATCGAGATAAAAACCTTTATCACATCTTTTACATATTGATTTATATTATCCATTATTTTGTTATTAAAGATCACACATTACACATTTATATTAAGTACCTTAATTTTATAATCAAAAAATGTTTTTTAAATATTTTTTTAAAATATATAATTACACTTTGAAGATTTAGATAACTGATAAGATGTGCAATAAGACGAACTGCAAGTAGTAGTTTAAACTAAATTATACCCCATTGCAAATGGACTTATTTCTTCAACAACTCTTAATTATGATTTATCGATTAATGTGTACTATAATATGACTTATTAGCAAATCCTAGATAAAACATAGTAGTTTTTCCTTTTTTATTATTTAGTAAATGATTAATAACTTATTCTAATAAGTTAGTTTACTTATTACCATAATTATTTTTCTAAATTACAATCAAGACATTTTTATTAGATAAAAGCTGTATTCAAAGGGACTCTTGAAGTATTCGGAAACGAATAAATTGAATTATAGATGTAATCACACTTAATGCATTCAAATACCGAATCTTAATTTTTAAATAAAAAGTATCCTTCAATACATTTAGTACAATGATTAAGATCCAAACAAGAATAACACCTTTTAATATTTTTAGAATAATATAATTAATTGTTTAGAATTAGTAATATTATAGTAGATTACCCCTCAGGACATTTTTTAATATTCTTAGAAATACAAATATTACCAGTACAGTTATCTTCTTCGACATAGATTAAATTCAAATTGAAAATTAAATTAAGATTGGATTTTTAGGACTATCTTTCTTTAATATTTAAACATCTATCATCTCCAATATTATAAAATATTGCAGGACACCTCAAACATTAAAACAAAAGATTAGCATCATTTCTTAAAATACATTCATTATCTTTGCTTGCACAATAAATAGTGTCATCACTTTCAAAAATATCTAGATTCTTATAAATGCAAGGTTTATCTTATCTACTCTATAAAATGCATTAATTAATTTTTAAACTAATTTCTGTATAGGGAGTACAGATTCCTTTGGAAATATCTAAACAATGTTTAGGAGGGCATACTGCACAGATTCCTGAATTTAAACTAGTACATTTTCCTAAAATTAAATTTCTAAAGATAATTTGAATTAAAAAAGTTTAATATACCTTATGAATCTTAGCATTAACCTTCAATAGGAACGCAGGTATATCCTTATAGACATTAAGAAAAATGGCATTTACGGCAATTATTAATATCAAGAGAACAAGATCCGTCATCAAAAGAACATTTATATTAACTGTTTGGATCAACAAACTAGCATACTTTATTACCTTGGAGAATCCGCTAGCAAGCCATTCCTTTAAAACATTTAATCTATTTAATTAATTTGAAATATATATTTAATTAAATTTTTATAATTCTGATTACTGCTGTTGGTTCGCCTTCTCCTAAGCATCTATAATCGGCATCCATGCCTTTAATTAAATGATATCTTAAAATAAGATTAATAATTAATTAAATTAATTACCTATTGCATTATATTCCTTTTCATACTCTAACTAAATGCATGATTATTTACTGTTTTTAGTGTAAATACAATACCTATTTTAATTTTAACAAGATATTTTTATTTTTTTATAGAAAAATGTAATTTACTGATCAAAACATTAAGAGATACTATATTCCTAACTAATTTAATAAGCTAACAAGCATTTTGAGGAAAAATCTTATCTTCCAACTAATGTTTGATCCATTTTTTTGCATTATTAATCAATTAAACAATAATTTCTTTTACAGTATTTAGCAAATTTAATTTTATCTTTAATACATGCTTAGGTTGTTAAATCTCTTCCAACAATAAAATTATAGTAATCTGTTTCATATTTGCTGTCATTTAAAGAAATACACTTTCCATCTAATAGACATAATTAAGGATCAGCACAACTAATAGAATTTGCTATAAAGTTAAAATAAAATTAATTAATTAAATTCTACTTTTTATTTTTGATTTAAATTTATTTTTATTTACATTAATTGATTGACTAACAAGTGCCATCATATCTTTTAGCAGCATTAGTATATTAAGTTCCATCTATATACCCATATGAAAATGGATAAAACAATAATTTACACGCCTAATACCATCTATTTTAAAATGTTAAAGATAGTTATTTTTATAAATTAGCAAAGCAAAATATAATTAAAATTACCCTTATGATTTTAAACAATATTATGAGCCATAACAAAGTAGAATTTCTATTTTAAAATATATTTTATTTTTAGCTTACTATTTTAAAGGATTTAATTTTACTTGTAACTAATTCATCTGGTAAAAGGCATTTTTCAGTTTAATATTCTACACCAATAAAGGGTTAAAGGTTAGTTCTAAAAGTATGACCATAAGCTAAACAATAATCTGTACCTTTTGAATAAGGATCAGATCTATAAAGGCAATAACCATCAGCGCAAATAGTAATATCTTACCCATTATCAGTGTCCTACCTAAATCCTATGCAATTACTTGTTTTTTATTCTCTCCCTAGTCTATTTTCTGACAAAATTGGAGATAATTTCACACAGCTAAAATTATCTTACTCGATGCAATACTTTCCTTCTTTACATCTAATTAATTAATAATTAAATTTTTATATTAATGTAAAAGGAAAGAATCTTAAAACATCATACAAAAATAATATTTAATTTACCTTACAGCTGTAGATTTTCCTAATTTTAAGCAATTTCCATATTTATCAACACCAACATAAGTGCTATCTAATTAGATGCACTTCCATTTGCTATAATAATAGTCATATAATTTACAATGATTTAAAGCACATTCTATTATATCTATTATATTTGAATAATATAACATTTATTAATAAATATTAAAATATGTTACTAGTATAGTATGATGACCTGTAAGCACATTAACCATTAGTCTATACACCCTATTATTAAAAAAAATAATTATCTTTATTTAAAAGTATTTTAATTTAAATCAATTACTGAATATCTCGAATCAGTTTCACTCAAAAAATAGCATCTCTAGTAATAGGAATCTAAACATGCTGATTTTCCCTAATAAGCCATAGATATATAGCATTCAATCGATATATAGTCTCCGAGATATGAACAGTAATGATTTGATAGCTTTGTAGGGTATTCTAATGAAATTGGTTAGCATTAATTTGATATAATACAATACCTAATTTTGTAAATAATATAATTTTAGCACATATTTTTAATAATAATTAAAAAGATCATACCCAGATATGCAATAAGTGGGATATGATGTAGCCGTTTAATTTGGTTTCAAGCATTAAAAGTAGTATCTATCTATCCCTAATATATCATAAGTATTATTTTAGAGCAGCTTTACTAACCCTGTATTCAAATCTACACAATAAGGCACTTTCAATGTAATTATATCTAATTTTAATAAAGAATATTTTATTGAACGGTACTACAAAAAATAATCTTTTTCATAAAATTCTTAATCATAATCAAATATTTTGGAGCTAAAGTATATATAGTATTATTATTTTATTTAGATATCAAATTTTGAACTATTAAACTCACTCTAAATTATGCCAAAGATAATTAATAAGGATAACCAAATCAAAGTTAGAGAAGATAATAAAGTATAAAAATTAAAGGTTATTTTATATCCTAGACTAAGAACCACTCCTACAATATCATTAAGATATGTATATCAATCATAACAATCTTTAAGATAAAATAAATATTAAGTTCAAAGACTACTACTATTTGTAGAAATTTATAAAACATTTTATTAATAATCTGTCAATGAATATTTGCTCAATAAATGAAAATAATAGGTTTACTTTTTCCTACAAAAGAGTTTTACTCAACGCAATCATAAGCTGTAGATGTGTCATTACTCTTAATCACTCCAACATATTTTGATATACCAATTTAGTTATCGATTTAAATGCATCTATCTTTTGAGAGAGGCTTACATATATTTTAATTATTCCAGCATTCAATTTTGCCTGAAGATACTGTGTTATTGAATAAGCACTAATTATCGTAACTAATTTTTCCTATATTTTAATTTAGATTGAATGAGTAGCAACTACCACCATATTGACATTCACCTCCGTTTGGATACCTACAATAATCATAACCATTCCTATAATAGTCGAAGCAGGAAGGAGGATAGCAATAAGCTTAGACGAGAATTTAATTTTATAAAAATGAGAATATAAATAATATTAATCCATTAGCAATTAAGCTCATTTATCAAGAGTATTATTAACTAAGAATTATTATCTTTTTCAATTTATTATTTCTTTATCTTATTAAAATCAAATTATCCAGATTATTTTATTTTTTCTGCTTTCTATACACAAATTATACCACATAAGTTAAAACAAAAGGTATATTAAAAATTTACACAACAAATAACATTCTGATATATTTTTGTTTTTCAGATATCAATATTTACCTCCTTATCTATTTTAAAAAGCATTCTTCAGCCATTGATGTGTAACCTGAGCCAATTATACAAATACCAAAGATTTGAAATAAAATTATGATTTTCTTTTACATTAAATTAATTCTACTCATTAAAATAAATAAAAAGAATATATTTTTTAAGTCTATCTAATTATTTAGTCTAATTCATTGAATCTTCATTTTTGACAGCTTACAATTTATGAGTTTTCCAAAATTAATAATCATTTCTTCAATCACACAAAAATACGAAAAAAATAAGTTTTGATACTATTAAATATCCTTACAAATTTTATTATTAGAAAGCCAAAAATAAATAAAACTATAAATTTCATAAATTAATAACTTAAAATTTTTAAGAATAAGTAAATAAGTAAAAGAAAATTACTTGAATCTTTATTTAAATTTATTTATTTATAAGATTAAAAATACTGTAAAGATATAATACATAAATATTCATAATGTAACCAAATAAATAATTTATTTATTAATTTATTCATATATTTATTTTCAAAAAAAATTTTAAGTATTCACAATTGTATTTTTTCTTTATTTGAATTTCCTATAGAAATTAAAGAAATTATCTGATGATACTTAGTTTTCTCTATTTATTCCTTCCAGCTATTGAATCAAATTCTTTTTGTAAAGAGATATTCTTATTCTTTACCATAAATAAATAATCCTTTTTTTATCTGCAACTCCGAACTTTTTGATGATTTTTAATAATTTTGGATATTATTACAGTTTTTCTGAGAGTAAATGTGTAATTAATTTAATTTAAGTATTAAGGAGAATACCAATAATATTTTTAATCAGAAAATATATTGAGTATAAATTTAATAAAAGAAGGAAGATTAATGCAAATTTTTGAGTAGATGAGTCATTTGTCCCTGTTTATGAGACTGTTTATGCCAGATATGTACAAAGGCCGATAGTAATTGAACAGATTAAAAACACCACTTATTCTAAATAATTAACAGCTCTATGTTTGTATGGTTTTACTATTTTTATAAATTTAATTCAAATATTAAAAATATTCTACATTTTTACTTCTAAGATTTAAAGAATTTAGATTATAGGTTGAAGGAATTTAATAATTTAAACATTTATAATTTACTTGTTTTAATTGAAATAGTATAAGATATCAAGAGTGCGCAAAGCATAGAGGCTTTCATAGGATTCTCTTACTCTTATAAATAATTGTGTATGATGACAATAATAGATTTTAGGAATATCTTTACAAATTCCCAATAATATACTTCTTGTCTGTAGTCATTATATAGAAGGCCCATCAACTTTAGATTCTTAGAACTATTAAGATTAAATCTCATCTTATAGATAGTATATAGCTATACTGACGGAATAACTAGAAACCAAATAGCCAAAATAGGTAGAAGGATTATTTGAGAATATTTCTAATGCATATCGTTGCAATCAACGGATGGATAATTTCTCACAAATTTCAATCCATAAAGGTTTTCACATGACATCTACATTAATTTATTATATTTTATAAATTAATGAAAAATAATGTAAACTAAATATAATCTATTTACGCTCCCCATGACATAAGCAATGACACTAGGCTAGTTTGAGATAAAGATAAAATTAAGACCTGCAAAGATATCAATTAAATTCAATTTCTTTCTCTATAAAAAATTGGATGCAACAAAGAAGAGAAAGAAAAATATGACATAAACACCTATGATTACCTACTATAATAAAACTTTTAGGTATATGTAATGGATTGATATATTCTTGAAAATAGGTAATAGGGAGCAATCCACAGAATATAAAACTGTTTTGTTAGGATCTGAAACAGAGCTGAATATATCTTAATACTGCTGAGTTTGATTCTTTATAATATCACATACAATCATTATAATTTGTAAATAACTTGTCAATATTTTTATATTAGAGCTTAATTCTTAGACATTCCTTGGGATGTAGATTTTCATTAAAAACAGAATCTTTGATATTATTTATCTTTAAATCATGTTCAAGTTGCTATTCACCATTTATGTTGCAAGAATAGAATTGAGAATAACCCCAATTATGAAAACCCAAAGTTTAGAGGAAGAAGAGCAGCTATTTATTAAATTTATGTATCAGAAATTAGGAATTTTAAATAATAGTGAAGTTAATTACTTTATACAAGTAAAATTCCCACCTTGTACGTAAGATTAGTTCCAGTATTTTCCATAAAAATCACAGTCAGAACAAACAGGCCCAATAAATCCTAAGTTATTATTTTCAAATATTTTTATCAAAGAAAAAATTAATAAAACAATTAAAATACCTCTTTAGCAATAATAAAAGCTTTCTTCTCTTTTAAAATCTTCCTTTCTCTCAGCTAAATCTATATCTCCAATACAATTATTACTTTATTCTGAGCATTAATAAAAATCACTAGAAGAAAAATTCTATCTCCAATATCCATTCTATATAACAATCTTATCTCCATTGCATTTACCAAATTAAGGGCACTTTCTACAACGCTCTCCTCCAAAAATATTATAGAAAGGATCAACACATTTCACGCACTAATCTCTTCCTTCGCTAATATAATGTTAGTAACCCACTTCACAGTTGTCTGTAAATTTGAAAATTAATTCATACTAATAATTATCATCATATCCAACAATCTCATCAGTTTCTCTGTCATAAATGGGGTGTTTAATAAAGCTAGATGTGAAAGTAAGTTTGATTGTTAATCCAAATTTTCCAATCAATTTTAAATCATCTAATTTGAAAGTTCCATTGTTTTAAATTATGATATTTTTATCTAGGCTTGCATTTAGAGTGTCATTTAACTATATTCTCAACTCTTAGCTCTCTAAAAAATCTTTAAAATACTCTTTATCTTCTGTCATAAATTAAATTACTATTTAATTCTATTTAAAATAAAATTTATATGCTTTAACAACCATTAGTCTTACTTTAGTAAAATTTTTATATTAAAAATATTTAAAAATATAATTAAAATTTAAATCTAAGAATTTTTTAAATTTACAAAAATGGAAAAATCAATTTTACATTTGAAGTATTTTTCTGCTAATTATGTTAAAATAATAATATAGTTAATTACCTTAAATTTACCGCTTTAGTGAATAACTGTACCTCTGATAAACTATCCATCACGCAAACCAATTAATGAGGAAGGGTATTTGCTGATTTAACTTGAAAATATCCTAGCAGAGTTTCCAACAAATTGATTTCCCGTATTTATTCTTTATATGCTCTCTCCTGTGTTAGTAAAAATAGCTCCCCCAATATTAGCTTTATTGCTGATGAAATTAGAATTTTAAACAGAAATTAAATTTTAGTTTATTTAGCTATCATAAAAGATTGCGCCTCCATTTCCATTTTTTGCTTCATTATTTGAAAATGTTGACTAATCAATTTGAACATCAGAGTTTTTTATATAAATTGCTCCAGCTGAATGAAGTGAAATATTATTAAAAAAGTCAACCATTTAAATGAGAGAAGAATAATTTATTGTAGAAATTTTTAAAATCCTTAAGATATTCTAGAAATAATTTTATGAACTGCTAATATATAAAGTTCCTCCATTTGAGACTAAATTGTTTTTGAAATGAGATAGCATTACTTAATTATATTTAGATTCCATAAAGAAAAGCCCTGACTTACAATTTAAGCATGTGTTATATTCTACTTAGCAATCTTATATTATGATCTTATCAGCAATAATTTTCAAAAAATTGATACCATTTTCACTATATCCTTTTGTATATGTATTTTTGAGAAAATTTGCTCTCAAAATAGTGCTCAATTCTATAAAACTGTGTTCAAATGTTATACCTGAATAATTATTTGAATTATCTAAATAATAATTTATATTTTCTAGTTCAAAGTATTTTTAGATTATAAACGAGGATTTTTTGTTATAATCAGTAAAATGCTCAAACTCAATAAAATCATTTTTAAATAGCTCAAGAGAGTATAACCCATTAATAGATAATTCAGTTTAATAAATTTATTATTTATCACTGTTTGCTAAGATCTATTGAATGAGAGGGTGTTGAGTAATAGTAAAAGGATTGGTAAAGATTTAGCAATCTTAAATATGAATATTACTTTTTAATCTTGTAAGTTAAAAGGTATAGAAGATACCGCCTTAACTGCTATGGTTATCTACCATTCTTGAGTATTAAATATTAAAACTAAATTTTTTCTTCTACTTCTAATAAAAGATTACTCCACCTTAATATTCAGCTATATTATTTGTAAATAAAGTATCTTTTATATCTAAGATGAAAGAATTGCTAAACTGAGTATCAATATAGAGAGCTCCTCCTTAACTAATGGGATTATCTATACTATAAGCAGAATTATTTTAGAAAAAGCTATTGATGATATTAATTGTTGATGCTTTAAGTCCATTAAAATAAATAGCACCTCCATTTAAAGCTCTACCACCTTAAAAATGGCAATCTTAAATTAAGAGAGAACCAACTTATAGGTTTAAAAAGCCTCCCTTTACTGTGCTTTTACTATATTCAATAATATTATTCTTATAACTACTAGATATGATATTAAATTCTTATGCTTGAATGACAAAACAATTATTTTTTTAGTTTGAGATAACATCTTGAAAAGAAGAATCTTATATTACAATTTTTCTCTTTAATGATTCTATATAGCCACAAGAACCTACATTTGACACAATCTCCTAAAATTTATTTTTTTAAAATAGTTTTATTATAAATATTTATTATCATTAAAATATAATAGAAATTAAATTTGTTAGTTTTATTATATCTTTAAAAAAATATTGAAACTCTCTTTAACCATTTTTTCAATTTCAATAATTTTTTTATAATCGAAAAATCCCATAGATAAATTGATAAGGATTCTACTGTATAAAAAGGGGGATTATATTAGAAAATAGTATTTAATTATAATTTATTTTAAAATGTCATGATATTTATGATGAGATTATTAAAAAGATAAAAATAATGGAATAAAGAATTAATTACATTTTTTTCCTTCATATGCTCAAGTAATGAATTATCATATTTAATATTTTTCAGATAAGTGTCTACTTCTTTCTGATTTTTAATAAGCATAGGAACTGCATCAATTCTAACATTAGTTACTTTAGTTATAACATTTTAAAAAGTGATAGATTCAAAAATATTAATATTTGATAAATCCTAATTTTCAATTTCACTAATTTTAATGATAATTAGAGGTCTTAGTGCATAGATATTTTTAAAATATAGCTATTTTAATTAGACTAATTGATATGCAGATTCAAACTCAATACAACTGCAATGTTATAAATTGTCTATTGTAGATTCAATTTATACATGTTTAATTATTATTGACTAAATGATTGCTATCTTAATGAGTTGCAGTTATCCTCCATTTTTCATATTTATATGAGATAATCTTCCTATTTATATGTTTTCTATCAATATAAAATATGTTATCTTTAAAAAACCATTTTGTATTTCTGATGAATTAGATTTTGGAACTTCATTATCCGTAATATCTACTTTATCTAATATTAAATTGAATGGGAAGGAATTCTTATCTTTCAGAAATGCAACACCTGACGATTTCAAAATATTATTAGCAAATATCAAATCTCTGAATGTAAGTTATTCTTCAAAACTAAGTTCTTGGTTAGATTTTTCAACAATTAGGTAAGATTGGAAAGTGTTGTTTTTAATGATAAAAGAGTTTGAAACTATGCAATTAGTTTCTAAAAGAGATATTTATGTATCAAAATCTTAGTATTCAGCATTTATAAAATTACTATTTAAAATTGTTATACCATTAGCTATAAATTATACAAATTTGTTTCCTTAGAAAAGCTTTCCCTATTAAGTAAAGTTAGATTTTAATATCTAGATGTTCTCGATAAAAACACTAGATCTATATTAACTCAATTAAGAACTATAATCAAATAATGTACTTTCTTCTTGAATTTAGCTATTACTAAATATTATATTTTTCAATTATAAAGTAGTGTCATTCATCCTTAAATTGAGTATTTTCGATTTATTCCAAAAAACCTTTAAAAATTTAAAAATGAAAATTTATAAAGATATTACAAAATAGATTAAATTAATTAAATTTTACATTTTCGAAAGTAATATTTTCAAATTTAAATGACAGGCCAGGATAATTAAAGAGCGATTATATTTGAATTACTTCAGATTCTTGATAGGCTAATGTTTAAAATAGTATATTCTCAAGAATTAATTTCTTTTAAAGATTTTCAGCATTTATTCTTAGTACATTTTAAGGTTCTTAATTTGATCTTATGAATTTCATATTTCTTAGGTAGATCTAATTAAGGATTTTAGATTTAAAAGAAAACCCATATTTGAATTGATCAGAAAATATTGAATCAGTTTAAATATACATATTAGAAATAGTAACATTTGTAAATCCTTCTATTAAAGATATCTTACTTTGTAGAAAATAAAAGTTGATTGGACTAGTTTCTTTTTTTGTATGAGTTATATTTAAATGTAAGGTTTCAAGAGATTTAATTTAATTCAATAAATTTGTTTTTAGCACGAGTTGTTTTCCCAACATACATTGACTATCATTTTCTGGAAAAATTAGCTCAAAATCTAAGCTTTTAAGTTATAATTCGTTTAATATGACTAATGTCAATTCAAAATTTTTTTCGCCTAAAATAATTTTATCTATGTTATCGATTTCATCTAAAAGATTTAAATTTAGGGGATTTAAAATAGTTCCTTTTCCTATACTAGATGATGTTTAGGAACATGTAACATACAATGAGGTAATTTTTTTATAATAACATCCTTACTCAGATTTTTTACATAGTAAACATTTTTTTCTTTCTTTATCAAATCTAATTTCATAGTCATTAAACTAAGATTATAATTTATTGTAAAGCTATTTAATCTTTTTACAGGAGTAGCATTTAGATTCGTATAGATTTAATGCATCCTGTTCAATTTTAGACCCATTTTCACATGTTTCACATCTAAAACAAACAAAAAAGGAATTTATTTAATATTTAATTAATTCTGTTACAAAATTTACAAAGTAATATTGAAAATAATTCATTAAATTTATTACAAGTATGGACAGAGCTAGCAAGTTGATTACTTTGAAGAAAATGTTATCATTCTGACTGACTGATCTATATAATTCATATTAAAGTAAAAAGAAGCTATATAGAAATTAATAGGCTAGATGAGCTCTAAAAGTTTATCTCTATTACAGAACTTACAAATAAATCTATCACTACCGTAAATACAGTTGCTACAATAATCTCCACAAGGATTCTTAATACATTTTCTCTTGATTGGATCTAGAAAATAACCTGCTAGGCATGAGGTACATAATATTTCACTTTAAGAATTCTTCTAGTATTCTAATCTTTGTTTTATAGATTGCTATTAAGGATTAAAAATAATTTAGGCAGTAATATTAAATTGATTTGATTTCGAATCGTATCCAGTTTCATAGCAAGTTGCACAACCTTCACTACATTAGACACATCCTAGAAATGTAGGTATAGCATATTTACTTGAGCAACTAACACATTAAAAATATTTATTATCTTTCTTTAAATCAATATCATAATACGTTTCATATTCACATCTTTTACAATCTAGTAACTAATTCAAATAAAATAAAAATATTAAATTAAATTTAATCTAAATCCTTACAAATACTATAAAAAACTAATCATACCTCACTGGAGCATTTGAATTAAGTATCGCATGTCTTTAATTAAAGATTAAGAGCATATTTTTCACACAAACTGCATTATGAAGATGATTAAAAATATTGCAAACAGTATTAATCATTTCTGTAGAAATTGTAAGAACACTAATTTCTATAAGGACTTAAAATATAATAATCTTAGCATTTTAAGCACACTATTTTGCTTACTTGAAACTGACCCTATCTGTAGAAAACCCAAGAATTTATTAATTCAATTTAGCCAGTATTATAATTTTAAATAGAATGGACTAAGCAGTATGAAATGCTACTACTACAGTTTACACCTAAAATTATAGTTAAGAGAATGAAATTACAAACATTTTTAGGAAATATTTACCATCATTACTAAAAACATCAGAGGAATAAAAACATTTGTTACATCTAGAAATCAATTTTTCATCTATAAATTATTATGAATTCATTGAAATGTAGTTATCAAATCCTTAATTAATTGTTTTCTCTTCGTTTGCTTTTTTAATTTTAATTTATAAATATAAAGGAGATTTATAAATATAAAGGAGATTTCTAATATTTGAAAGATACCATATTCACATTCTGCACAGAAGATATTACATTTATTACAATTAATAAGATCATAGCTAATTAAATATCTTGATGGGCATTTCTTGCAAAAAGGGACAAATTCAGATGCAAAAAATTCTATACTATTTTTTTCTTTCTCAGTCATTTAATGATAATATACTTTTTATCCTTGATAATTTAAAGTTCCTAACTCACAGGTTAAGCAAGGAGAAACACATGGTTAACACATAAAATTGATATCTAAATAATAAGCTGAAGAGCATTAATAACATACCTCTTTATAACCATTTTGTTACTTTATTTAAGAACAAGAAACGCAATTTTATAGAGTACCTTTTAAAAAGAAAATATTGTAACAATCTTGTTTATTTCTAAAACAATATTTTTGAAGAAAGATTTTATTTATTTTAATATTATTACCAAAGACTGATTATTTATATATATTCAGTATAAAAAAGCATAATTTTGTTCAAAAAGAAAGAAAAAAATTTGAAAAAATAATTAGCTTGAAATTTGAAAATAAGATTTATTTATTTTTTATCCAATCAGGATTTATTTTCTTTTTTTTATTTTATGATTGAGAAGATATAATTATTAAAATTTAATGAATTACATGTCAAAGAATTTATGAGATTAAATGAAGGGCAAAATGATGAATTGCAGGGAGTAGTTATATTTACAAGTTCATAGTTTTTAATTAAGGCACTAGATTCATCTATCAATAGAAATGGAGGAACATTAGGAATGCCTTCAGAGAAGTAAAAATACTTAATTACTACCTTTTAGCAATTTTTATTTAGAGATGTATGATCTTTCCTTTGGTAGAATTTAAAAATATTCAAGATTAGTTAATTTTAAAGCTTATTTACCATTATCCTTCTTCTAGACTACACTCTAGGCATTTTGAGTAGATTGAATAATAGTTATAGATTAAATCTGGTGACTATGGTTATCTCTCATAAAAAGGAAACTATAAATAAATGCTTTTATAAGTATATTAGCAATCTATACATGATGTTGTAATATTTCTATCATTAAATAAAAAGTAACCTTCAATACATTTTGTACATTTATTCAAATCTGTACAAGAATAACATCTATTTATATATATGGATTAATATTTTATGATAAATTCATTCAAATTATTTTACCCAAGAGGGCATTTTCTTATATTATTTTTTATGCATGTATCTCCATAACATTAATCTTCTTCTATGTAGATCAGAGATAAATCAAAGATATTCTTTTAATTAATTCCTTTTGGCGTTCTTTCATCTATTGTTAAGCACCTTTTATCTCCTAAATTCACAAATTTATTAGGACATTTCAAGCATTGATACTACTAGTTCCCTATATCTTTTGCTATGCATAACTAAAGAGTATCAGCACATTAATAAGAATTATCGCTAAGAGCAATATTAAAATCCTTAATAATACAAGGTCTATCTACTCTAGTTAATTCAAGACATTCATATTTTTTTAATTTGAATTACGTTGATTCAACACATATATAAGTTTAAGCAATAAGACAATAGTTTTTTGGGCACACTTTGCATTTTCCAGAAAGAATTGATGCACACTTACCTAAACAATATATATTTAGATGTTACAGTAATGTATTTTTTATAATTTTTTTACCTGAGTAATCCTAACAAAAATTTTGAATTGGTATACAAGCTCCAAATTAATCTAAGCACTCTGAGTAACTACATTTACTACAATTACTAGAAGTAATAGAGCATTCTCCATTACTTAATGAACATTTATTAATTCCAATAGGGTCTACAACTTAACAAACTTTATTTCCATTTATAAATGTAAAGCAGGCTTATCCTTAAAAACAATTTACCTTTTAGATAAAAGTATAATTTCTTAGTGAAAAAGTTTTTTTTAATTAATTTAAAATACAGCTGTTTCTTCGTCTACTCCGAGGCATTTGTAATCTTCACTAACACCTATTAAATTATTAAAATAAATAATAATATTATAATTTAAAAATAATAAATAATTACCAATTGCTTTTTTCATAGGATCATATTCAAGTTGTACACAAGAAAATTCATTAGAAGAAATTTGTTTGATGCAATAACTTTTTAAAATAATTAATTATAAAATAGCTTAATAACTATATTATATATCATCTATTAATTTATAATTATTTTCTCTTAAATATTTATTTAAATTTATTGAAAATTTTAAAAATTGGAGATACTAAATGAATGTATTAAAAAATAATTTAGTAAATTGTAAGGAAATCTATTATATAAAATTTTAAAATTAAGAAATTAAAATTTTAGATAGATACTCTGGAATGCACATTGATATTTCTTAAGTTGTTATTTCATTTTCTTTAATACATTTACTAGTATATTTTAATCTTCCTATTTTTATTGAATCCATTTTTTAGCAAGTACTTCCTTCTAAACAATAGCCTTTTTTACAATAGCTTGATTTAGCTGTTTTTAATGGAACACATTTTTAGTTTTAACCTACTCCTATAATTTCTTAATACTAGAAACTACTTATAACATTTTAATCATTTAGTGATATACACTTATCATCATTTAAAATACAAAAGTAAGATAGAGCGCAGTGAATAGAATTACCTATTTATTATTCACATTAAGTTCATAATTATTTAGTAGTTAAAAAAAATATTTTACTTTTATATAAACTTTGGCATGATCCATCCAAATTCTTAGCAGCTTCATTATAATTTAAATCTGTTAGATAATCTGAAAAATCGAAAGGATGTTGTAACCTCTTACAAGCTTATCCTTAACTAAATTAATTTTTGAAGATCATTTAAATCATGTAATTAATAGGTTTTAGGTATTAAGAATTTACGAATCAGATTTTAGGCATATGTCTTCACCATAGCAAAATAGGACTTCTACGAATTGATATTAAAAAATTGGTTTACTATGTTTTAAAAGTACTCAGATAAAAAATTAAATATCAGAAGTAAATTTAATTAGGTAAGTAAAGAAATTAGAAGCTAAATTATTTTTGAAATAATTTGTGTAAATATTAGCCTGATTAAAAAATTAAAAAAACTTTGAGGTTCTCATTAGAGGATAAAATTAATTATTTATTTTATTCAATCATTTCAATAGTGTTAATTACTTCTAGTATATTAGCCCACAGTAAGACACTAAGCTGTATCATAGTCCTCTCCCACTTATGGCTCACTCTCTTACCCAAATATATCTCCATATTTAACACAAAATTCCTTTCCAAGAGCTATGTTATATGGCGAATCAACAGTATGAACGCAATACTCTTCTGCACAAATATTAATATTTTACCCACTTTAACTGCTTGCTTAATAGGAAAGGCAGAACATTGTTTATTGCTCTCTTGCAAATGTAGGTAAAGTATAGTTGTTTGATAACTCTATGCAAGATTTGTTCAATTATTATAAACAATATCTTCCTAGCTTACATCTATTTTTTATATTCATCAATAAAACAATATTCTATACCATCCAAAAGAAATGTATCAAGCAAAAAATTTTTTTAATAAACCTCTCAAAATTATTAAATCCTTAATGTGTATTATGTAAAATTATTTAGAATTTTCAAATATAAGAAAATCAAATATGTATTTATTTTTCAGGAAGATATTAGTATTAAAATCTTTACCTTACAGAAGTTTATTCTTAACTTTTTAAACACATTCCATTAGCATCAATCCCAATGTAATTTGAATCGAAAGGAACACAAGAAAATAATTGAGTAGTGTTGTCATAAATTTTACAGTGCTAATAAGCACACATTGTTATATCTAAAAATTAAAAACATTAGTTATTTAAAGTAATCAATCAACAAATTTCTCAATTTTACTAGTATAATATTAACCTCTTTTAGCACAATCTCCACTCAATTAAACTCCCTAATTATAAAAACAAGAAATTCAAAACTCTTATTTTTATATTATTATAATTGTTACTGCTGAAATAGGATCTGTATCTGTCAGATTCAAGCATTTCTTCGCCAACGAATCATAACATATTACCCTTTTAGCTAAGTTTGGATCTTTATAGCATTCAATTGAATTTTAATTATATAGCTAGGTACAATATTCAGTATCTAATTTTGCAGGGTAACTTGTTGATAAGGGAATGCAACTAGTGTAACTTGTTGTTGCATTATATTATTCATTATAGATACAATAACTATTATTTAAAAATATTATTTTTAAGCTTTATCCCATTCAAAATATTAAACCATTCCTAAAATAATAGAAACTGTAATCTAATTTAATTAAAAAAAGATATTAATTACCCTTAAAAGCAAAATTCAACTATTATCTAAGCTGTTTGATATTCTTTTAAACAAGTGGAATAATTATAATCTCTTCCAACAAACAAGTTGTCTACTTTTTGAATTATAAAATTATTAGGATTCTAGCAGTAAGGTTTTTGTAATCCTATTATTACTTTTAATTATTATATATGTAACATTATTTCAGCTTTTTTGGAAAGGATTTACACGAATATGATCCAGCTGATTTATTTTCTTCTGCACAGGTTGCATTATTAACAATGTAGCCTAAATATTGAGCACTGTAAATATTATTATTTAAATCTATACACTTTTTCTGATCTAATGTTTTGCAAACCTATCTTCCAGATATCTCCCAACATTATACATTTTCAGAGGAGGTAACATTATAATTGGATATACATTATTATGAACTCAAAATTTTACCTATCTGAGATTAGGATTATTTTGTTACACACATACTACTACCTGCAATAATACAAGAAACTGAATTTCTAGACTCAAAATCTGCAAAAGTTATACATGTCTAATTATTTGAATCTATAGGGATTGCACAATTAGGATAGCTGCACTAAGTATTTACCTCTAATAATAGGTAAATGATTATGTAAAGAAATTATATTAATAATTTCATCTCTTTTTCTTAATTCTTATTTTGTAGATGGTATAATTAAGATTTGATTTCCTTTTATAAAATTATCTAATGGCTTAATAAAAATATTTCTTAAATTGAGTAAAGTAAGAATGTATAATGAAGACAAGTAATTCCTAAAAATCTTAAATGCATTTACAATTAATAAAATTTTGAATGATTTTCAAATCCTAAATTTAGAAGAGCATTTTAGATCTACATACAAACCCTTATATTTTTTAAAAGTGTTTATATTACTTTTCAAAAGACTCATAAATCAATCATTTACTAAACTTATTTTAGAAATTTAGAATTAATAATTAGCGTGATGATAAAAAACTCTTCTAATATACAATCAAATTCCAAAATGTTAGATTTTATATTTAACCTTTTTAATAGTAGTGTTAATGTTATCTACTACAAATCAAAATAATAAATTAAGGAAAAGCATATTTTATTTAAGAGATCTCATTACATTAAATCTAAAATAATTAAGCTATTCAAAAGGTTTTTCAAACTTACTTCATATTAATTTTTATTAATCTCAAATTAAAATGTTAAATAATAAAATGAATTACTTTTATCTTCTAATAAAAAACTACTCTTTAATAACTGTTTCCCTTTTGAAATATAAATTTTTAAAAAATAGAGGATTGAATAAACAGATGCTTTGAAATATAAGAATAATGATTTATATCTTTTAAATAGGGGTGGAACGAACTCACTATTTTTTAGAATTTTCGAATCCGAATAGTTTTGAATATATATAATATGAAAATAAAATTATTTTTTATAAATATAAATATAACTATTTAAAATTTTTAAGTTATTATAATAATAGAATCAAATTATTATTAAAATTAAATATATTATATATTATGACAAATAAATAAATTTAAAAAATTTTTAAAGAATTATTTTTGTTCCAAACTCATCTTAGATCTTCACTTGATTAATAATTTACTTTAATACATTACTTATATAGAAATATTAAATCTTTATAGGAGGAGGATAAGTAAGAGAGCAAGGTAATTTAAGGTTAGGGGTAGAGCAACTAAGCAATTTGGTCAAAAAGTTTAAATAATATTTTATAAATATTTTTGTTTTGTATTGTTATTAAAAAAGAAAAAGTGGAATTTAGCAGTAGATTAAAATATTTGAAATATAAATAATAATTTATAATTTATAAATAAATATCAATTCAAATTATATAAATAATGATAAATAATTTAATTTTAGGTCATTTTATTTTATTAGCAACTTTTAATTCTAATAATTTTTTTAAAAATATTAATTATTATTATTATTTGGATAATTATTATGCTTATTGTTAATATATCTGTTTAATATAAGTCTCAGCATTATTTAAATCATCTTCTGAGTCTTTCAATAGTTTTAAATATTGATTTCTCATGTGTATTGACTCTCTGAGGAAAGTCCAAAGTTTTAATATTCTGTATTTATCAACATATCCAAGTTTTTTAATGTGAAATAATAATTTAGGATATTTTATCAATTTAGATTGAATTAAGAGTCCAATATTTTTCAGTTATTATCTAAACAGAACACAGATAATATTTTAAAATAAATAATAGATTGAGTAACCGTTAATGAAAATTAAACAATTCAGGGTCAGACTAGAAGAAGTTTTATCAATTTTTGTTTTCTGAGAAAGATATGCACAAAGCCCGATAGTAATAGAGCAAACTACAAATATAAATTACTCTATTTAATTAACAGACTAATGCTTGTAAGGTTACACTATTTATTTATAAGAGAATTAGTTATCAAAATAAATTTTAAAAAAAATATTAATACCTGATTTTATTAAAATTGTATAAACTAATAAAATAATGCAAAGAAGAGAAGATTTTAAAGGGTTTTAATCTTCTATGAAATTATTGCTGATAATAACTAATGATGATTTTATAAACATCTTTATAATCTCCCAATAGTAAACATTCTGTTTATAATCGGAATAAATGATTCCCATCAATTTAAGGTTTTGGTATTTGTGGAGTTATGATCTCATTTTATATATTTATTTGAACTAGATTAAAGGAACCAAAAAAACCCAAATTAAAAGTAGAGGGTAGAGAATAAATGCTGTATACTTTTTATGTTCTTCATTACAATCAACAGATGGATAATTTCTTACATATTATTTTCCATATAAATCTTCACATGAAGCCTTTTTATTTATTTAATTTAAAAATTAAAATTTGAATATATAAAGCAAAAATAATTTATTAGATAATTATAATGGGTATTAAAATAAAAATTTTTCTTAAATGATTCATAATTAAAACTTATTTTTCATAAGTAACAATATCAAAATTAAAAAAATTATGAAATTTATTACGCTTCCCATAATTTATGAAATAACTGAAGGCTGATTAGCAAGATAAATAAAATTGATTCCAGCAAGGATATCACTAAGGTGCATTGTTTATTTTTTAAAAATCCTTTAGAAGATATAGAAAGTAGCAAATGTTAGAATAAAAGCAATAATTATGAGCTAGCCAATTATAACTTTAACGAATACATAATTTAAAGGAATCATTTTATATAAATCTATGAATGAGCAATCTATTGAAAACATAGCTTATTTATTTGGATCAGAGACAGGATTTAAAATTTTTTAATATTTGTAAGTTTAATTTTTTATGATATCACAGACAATCATGATAATTTGCAAATATGATGTAACTATTTTGATATAGAAGCTCATTTCTTCAATATTTCTAGGAATGTATATTTTCAAAATTAAGAATATTCTAGCCTAAACCTATCTAGCCACAAAGTTTAAATTACTGTGGACCATGTATATAGTTAAAATAGCATTCAGAGTTATAAAAATTATAACAACCCATAATGTGCTCTATGTCTAACTACAACTTTTCAATAATAATTACAATTATATTCCTTTTGCATTTTTCTTAATAAATATTACTTAAGGCAACTTAGATTTCCATACTGTACAAAAGATTCATTCCAATATTTTCCATAAACATCACAGTCTGAACAAATAGGTCCAATGAAACCTTAAGTATTTTTATAATAATGTAATAAAAATATATACCAAAGTTTTCCAATTTATTCAATAATGAATTAGCTCTTCTTTTTTAAAGCGTTTTAAATTTATTTATGGTGGGAGGGGGGATTGTGAATAATTTAGTAAGGGATTATTTTGTAGAAAACATATTATATGAAATATTTAATTAATTTAATGATTTTATTAAGATATAAAATAAAATGTGAAGGAATAAAAAGCTTTTCTGAATTATTAAAAAGTTTTTGTAATTATATTACCTTTAGCGCAATATTATATATTAGGATCTCTTAAAAAGGGTTCATTTCTTTCAATAAGATCTATATCACCTATGCAAGTGTTACCTTCAAGATTACATTGAAAAATATTTTATGAAGTTAGATTTTCTCTCCAATATCCTTAACTAAGTAGAATTGATCCTCCATCACATTTACCATAGGTAGGACACTTCATACATCTTTACCCTGGATAACTATTATATTAAGGATCAATGCATCTATTACAATAATCTTTTTTCTCTAATTAAGTATGTTAATAACCTAATTCGCAAGAGTTCACAAACTTTAATATTAAATCAAATTTATAATCTGAATTATATCCTAATAAGTTATCAGTTTCTTAGTCAAAAATAGGATGTTTTATAAAGTCAGAAGTGAAAGTTAGTTTTACAGTTGATCCAAATTATCCTATTAATCTTATCTCACTTAATAAAAAGCTTCCACTTTTTTAAGTAATCTGCTACTAATCTATTTCTGTATTTACTGTATCATTTAGTTATATTTTTAAGGTTTAATCTGATAAAAATTCCTTATACAATTCATTTTCGGCTGTCATAAATTATATAGTAAGATTATCCTAATTTTAAATTATAAATTTTAAATAAATAATAAAGAAATGTAACAAATATATACCCTAAATTTTCCACTTGAATGAATAATCGTATTATCCATAATTTAAGTTCCATTTTGGATTGCAATAAGATGGTGAGGATATTACGTTATTTTTCCAGAAAACTTATAAGCTAGATTACCAGAAAAGACATTCTAAGTATTAAATTTTTAGATAGCCTATCCATTTGCTGAATAAATAGCACCTCCAACTTAGGCTTCATTATTCCAAAATTGAGTATTTTAAATTTAAATATTATTTTTATCTTCTATTCCTTAAAAATATATAGCTCCTCCATTTCCTTCTTTTGCTTTATTTTTAGTAAAAGTGCAATCTAATATTGATACATCTGAATTTTGAATGTAAAGACCGCCGCCTGATTTAGTTGATAAGTTATTTCTGAATTTAATATCTTTTAAGAAGAATGTATATTTTAAATCTTATATTTCGAATAATTATCTTTTTTAATTCTGTTAGAATTCTATATATCTTATGTTTAGAGTTCCTTTATTAAAAACTTAATTTGATGAAAATAATGAATCTTTTATGTCTAAATATGTAGATTCTGCTTATACTAATCCTTCATTACAAGATTTACAAATATTATCAGTGAACTAAACTCCCTAAATTTAGATTATATATGATTTAATTATATAGAAATAATCAGCTAAATCCCCAGTACCAGTATTATTCTTGTAGATACTAGATTATATTTTTATCTATCTAATATTAATTAGTTCAATCATACTTATTCTGTATTTTATAGATGAAAATGTATTAGATAAATCCATGTAAGAATTAACATTTTAAAAGTAGAGATATTTATCAACACCAAAGGTATATTTTTAATCATCATTTTAGTATAGTGTATTCATTTGAAACTAGTTCTCAATTAAATGGATTTAATAAAAGCCTGTGAGAAAAAATAAGATTGTTTAACTTTTTAATAGGTCCATAAACTTCATAATTTATATCTTTAAAATATTTTTCTCTACTTCTAAAGGATTGTAGCTAATAAAAGAGTCACTTAACTAAAAAATATTCTTCTATTTGAGTAAAACATTTAAATAAATAATAGATCCAAATTAACTGTAGTTATCAATAAAATTAGTTCCTTCAATATTTAAAAATATCTTGTTTTAGGATTTCTCCAGAAAAATAGCTCCTCCTTCATATTAAGCGATATTATTTATGAACTTAGATTGCTTGATAACTCCATCAAAAATACTTAATTAAGAATCAATATAAATTGCTCCACCTCTGGTTTCACTATCTCTGGAATTGAAACTTAGATTATTGTCAAAGGAAGAATTTTCAATATTTAAGTATCCTAAGTCTCTAAATATAAAATATATTGCACCACCATAGAAAGCTCTGCCACCTTCAAAATGGGAATTCAAAATATATGATTACTAAGAGAATGATTAAATGAATCCGCCTTTAAGAGTAGTGTTCAATACACTATTTTCGTCATTTTTAAACTAGCAATTTTCAATTTTATATGACTTGGTATTTATCAGTAGACAGTTATTTTTTTGTTCTGATATATTATTATAAAATTAAGAATTCTCTATAATAATATCCCCATCAAGGGCTTCTAAGTATAAGCATGAAGATACTTTTGACCCAACTTCCTAAAAAAATTTAAATGAAAAAAAAGAAATTTGATTTAAATTATAGATAAATAAAATAATTTACATTTTTTGATTTGGAATGAATAATCATTGAATTACTAAATACAAGTTAAGAAAATAAAATAGAATCTTATATTTCGGATTAAACAAGGATAGGTGATGAGTTAAAAGTATCAGATATTATAGTATTAGTTAGATCTGAAAAATAAATATCAGAAAAAGTAAATGATTTAGTAAATTATTTATCCAAGAGGGATTATTTCTTTATGGAAAATTCTATTAAAGATTTTGCAAAATTTATTTTAGAAAAAGTAATATTTTTTATATTCAATTATTAATAGACATTCTTAATTTCTATAGTTGATAGATTTATGAGATTATTAAGTGTCTACTTATTTTCTAGTTATTTGATTTTCATTATGTTTACTGAAGATACTCTTAGAAACTACAATTAACCAGTATTTATCAAGTCTATCTTATAAACACCGAATGTGATTATTTTAGTAAGTTTTATGAAGTAACAACTCTTTAGATAGGCTTATTAATCATTTGGGTTATTTTATATTTTATTATTTTTAATTTAAATATTTTCAACATGAACTTTTTATAACTACTATTAATTATCTCTAAGGAAGATAATTTAAGCAAATGATAAGATATTATTATTAAATTATACATCTTTTATGATTAAAAAAGGATCAGATTTTTCACTTTATGCCTATATATTCAATATAGAATATTTAGATATTGTATTTTCTGTTATAATTAAAGAAGTAGCAAACAGCAGATTAGTTTCAAATAAAGATATTGATTAACTAAATTCATCAATTGTGTCATATTCTAAAGTATTTTATTTTAAAATTAGGTTATTTAATTAAAATTCTGTAAAAACATTGCCAGAAACAATCTTTCCTTCTGATTTAATTTTATTATTTTGAATGAGAATATTTTTCATTTTAAACTACTGTATGAATTAATAAGGAGACAATTAGAAATCAAATAGTATGCTTTCTGATATAATTGAGCATGATTCTATCTGAGTATTCTTTACAGAGAGTAAAGTATTATTCCATTTAATACTTAGAAAGGATGATTACTAAAATTCAATCTGTTAGTTATCAAAAAGAATAAAATATTAAATTAATATTAGTTTATTTGAAATTAACATACCTTATGCAAAACTAAGTTATCTAAATCGATTTTTAAATTTTCAATAGGATTATATTATAAAATGGAAATAACTTCTGTACCCTCATAATTGAAATTAGAAAAGGTTACATCCTGTAATATTAAACTCTCTTATAAATTTTATATTTATATTTTCAGTACATTTATAGGAGTTAGTGTATTTTCATTTCTAATAAATTTAACATTCTTAAATTGGACTTGTTTTAGGATTTAAGAAGTAATCTAAAATCCATAATAAAATTAATCAAAGTAAGATGAAAGAGTATTGACATTTAAATTCGAAATAGAAATATGAGTAAATCCATCAAATTAAGACACACTTGTTTATAAGAATTTAAAGTCATTGAAGATAGTATTATCATGAGTAATATTTAATTTTAAAATCTCTAAAGTGTAAATAATATTTAATAATTTTGATTTAATTATTAGAGGTCTTAGCAGCTAACATTCTTATTTCTATTGGAGTAATACTATTTCTACTTCAATTTCTTTCAAAGAAATTTCATTAAGAGCAACAATAGCTAAGCCATAATTATCTTCAGATAATATAATTTCATCAAAGTTGGTAATATCACTAAGTTTATTTAAATTTAAAGGCATATCTAAAGTACCTTTACCAGCTGAATGAGAATCTATTGAACAATCAGCATATAATTTCGTAACCTTTTTAAAGTAACAAGATTAATCATTTTTCTTACAAAGTGTGCATCTGTATCTTTCTTTATCAAACCTAATTTCGTAATCTTTAAATTAATCAATAATATTAAAGCCATTTGAATTAAGTTATTCTATTGTTTTGCAAGAGAAGCATTTTGTATCATATAGAGATATTCCTTCTTTATACTTATTGTTTTGGTTATCACAAGTTTCACACCTTTTCATTTTAAAATTGCTATTAAAATCTAAATTTTTTAATAAAATATTTACAGATAAGGACATATTTAGCATGAATATTGCCCTGTAGTAAAAGAGCTTATTTAAATTGAAGAATCTAAAGTGTTCCTCCCAAATAAAAAATTTCCTAAAAAAATAGTGATCGATTAAATTGCTTAATAAATAGCACTTTATTTGCACTATAAACAATAATACTGATTATTAGAAAGAACACAATCTTAGCACAAGGATCCACAAGGATATTTAATACAAATCTTTTTTATTGGCTCAAAATAATATCCTTCTAAGCATGAAGAGCAAAAACTCTCTATTTAATAAATATTTTTATAATTTAATCTTTAGTCTATGCTAAACTTAGTTGACCCATAGATAATCTCTGCTGTTACATTAAATTACCTAGAAGAAGAATCATATCCAGTTTCATAACATGTTTAACAACCTTCTTAGCATTCAATACACCCTAAAAGAGTAGGCATATAGTTGGTTTCTAAACATTTCACACAAGTAAAATATTATACCATTTGATTTTATGAATCTTTGTAATAAGAAAAGGAACATCTATCACATCCAATAATCTATTAATATTTTAAATTATAGGATTTAATGTAAAATTTTTAATATATACTAAAAATCTAAGTATTTTTAATAAAAGATGGGATAGTTTTTTAAAATATTTATTCATAAATTATTAATTTAAAGAAAATAACATTACAGATTATTTACATTTAATGGTTGTATCGCAACTATTATTATCTTAATCTAAAGCAAATTAGTTGCAAAGAATACATTTATCATTGGAAGGATAGAATTGTAAACAATTTTTCTAATTTGAAGCAAGTCCATTTTAATTACAATATTATTTATTGGCAGAGAGAGTATAACTTTCGTCACATTAAAGACATATAAGAACAGAATTTGAAGTTGAACCTGATTCATAATATGACAACGGATATATCTCATCAATCAATTTAGTATATAAATTCATCATTGAATGGATTAGGCAATTTTGGATTTATTTACTGCAATCACTTCCTTTTAATTATTATAATTTTAAGAAAAGAGTTAATTGAAGATTAAAATATACCATTTTTGTCATAGGTATCTAGCTAAGATGAGCATGATTTGCACTACTTAAATATATTTTCTGAGGCATACTATGCATCATTCAATTAAACTATTTCATAATCACCAAAGTTGAATGCTTTCTCCTGATTTGCTTTATGAAAAATATTTTTCAAGACAAATAATTAAATAAAATTTAAGTTACTGTATTAGCAATAATTGCAGTTTATTCCACACTAATCACAAGAAAGTAAATTGTAGGATATAATAGATCCTACATTACATTCTTTGCAAAACGGAATAAATTAAGAGTTTGGAATTTTATTTATTTATGCCTCGCTAAGTTTATGATAATACATCTTTTATCCCTTTTCACCCAAGGCTCCTAGTTCACAATCCAAGCAATTAGGATCACATTCTTTGCAAGATAGGTCTGCATCAAGATAAAAACCTTTATCACATCTTTTACATATTGATTAATATTATCCATTATTTTATTATTAAAGATCACACATTACACATTTGTATGAAGTACCTTAATTTTATTAACCAAAAAAATTTTATAAATTTTTTTTAAAATATAAAATTACACTTTGAAGATTTAGATAACTGATAAGATGTACAATAAGATGAACTGCAAGTAGTAGTTTAAACCAAATTATAACCCATTGCAAATGGGCTTACTTCTTCAACAACTCTCTATTATGATTTATCGATTAATGTGTATTATAATACAACTTATTAGCAAATCTTTGATAAGACATTATAATTTTTCCTTTTATATTATTAAGTAAATCATTAATAACCTATTCTAATAAGTTAGTTTACTTATTACCATAATTATTTTTCTAAATTACAATCAAGACATTTTTATTAGATAAAAGCTGTATTCAAAGGAACTCTTGAAGTATTCGGAAACGAATAAATTGAATTATAGATGTAATCACACTTAATGCATTCAAATACCGAATCTTAATTTTTAAATAAAAAGTATCCTTCAATACATTTAGTACAATGATTTAGATCTTAACAAGAATAACACCTTTTAATATTTGTAGAATAATAAAATTGATGGCTTAGAATTAGTAATATTATAATAGATTACCCCTCAGGACATTTTTTAATATTCTTAGAAATACAAATACTACCAGTACAGTTATCTTCTTCGACATAGATTAAATTCAAATTGAAAATTAAGCTAAGATTAGATTATTAGGACAATCTTTCTTTAATATTTAAACATCTATCATCTCCAATATTATAAAAATTTGTAGGACATCTCAAACATTAAAACAAAGGATTAGCATCATTTCTTAAAATACATTCATTATCTTTGTTAGCACAATAAATAGTGTCATCACTTTCAAAAATATCTAGGCTCTTATAAATGCAAGGTTTATCTTATCTACTCTATAAAATACATTAATTATTTTTTAGACTAATTTCTATATAGGGAGTGCAGATTCGTTTGGAAATATCCAAACAATGTTTAGGAGGGCATACTGCACAGATTCCTGAATCTAAACTAGAGCATTTTCCTAAAATTAAATTTCTAAAGATAAAACGAATTAAAAAAAGTTAAATATACCTTATGAATCTTAGCATTAACCATCGATAGGAATGCAGGACTTACCTTATAGGCATTAAGTAAAATGGCATTTGCTGCAATTATTAATATCAAGCGAACAGGATCCATCATCTAATGAACATTAATATTAACTACTTGGATCAACATATTAGCATACTTTATTGCCTAAGAGAATCCGCTAGCAAGCCATTCCTTTAAAACATTTAATCTATTTAATTAATTTTAAATATAAATTTGAGTAAATATTCTAATTCTAATTACTGCTGTTGGTTCACCCTCTCCTAAGCATCTATAATCAGCAGCCATGCCTATAATTTAATGATATCTTAAAATAGGATTAATAAATAATTAAATTACTTACCAATTGCATTATATTCCTTTTCATACTCTAGTTAAATGCATGATTATTTACTGTTTTTAGTGTAAATACAATACCTATTTAAATTTTAACAAGATATTTTATTTTTTTTTTTGAAAAATGTTATTTACTAATCATAACATTATGAGATACTATACTCCTAACTAATTTAATAAGCTAACAAGCATTTTGAGGAAAATTCTTATCTTCCAACTAAATTTTGGTCCATTTTTTTGCATGAATAATCAATTAAACAATAATTTCTTTTACAATACTTTGCAAATTTAACTTTATCTTTAATACATACTTAGGTTGTTAAATCTCTTCCAACAATAAAACTATAGTAATCCGTTTCGTATTTGCTGTCATTTAAAGAAATACACTTTCCATCTAATAGACATAATTAAGGATCAGCACAACTTATAGAATTATCTATAAAATTAAAATAAAATTAGTAAATTAAATTCTACTTTTTTATTTTTTATTTACATTAATTGATTGACTAACAAGTGCCATCATATCTTTTAGCAGCGTTAGTATATTAAGTTCCATCTATATACCCATATGAAAATGGATAAAATAATAATTTACACGCCTAATACCATCTATTTTAAAATGTTAAAGATAGTTGTTTTTATTAGTTAGCAAAGCAAAATATAATTAAAATTACCCTTATGATTTTAAACAATATTATGAGCCATAACAAAGTAGAATATCTATATTAAAATATATTTTATTTTTAGATTACTATTTTAAAGGATTTAATTATACTTGAAACTAATTAATCTGGTAAAAGGCACTTTTCAGTTTAATATTCTACACCAATAAAGGGTTAAGAGTTAGTTCTAAAAGTATGTCCATAAGCTAAACAATAGTCTGTGCCTTTTAAAGAAGAATCAATTGTATAAAGGCAATAGCCATCAGCGCAAATAGTAATGTCATATCCATTTTGAGTGTCCTACCTAAATCCTAGGCAATTACTTGTTTTTTTTTCTCGCCCTAGTCTATTTTCTGACAAAATTGGAGATAACTTCACGCAACTAAAATTATCTTACTCGATGCAATACTTTCCTTCTTTACATCTAATTAATTAATAATTAAATTTTTATATTAATGTAAAAGGAAAGAATCTTAAAACATCAAACAAAAATTATATTTAATTTACCTTACAGCTGTAGATTATCCTAATTTCAAGCATTTTCCTTATTTATCAACACCAATATAAGTGCTATCTATTGGGATACACTTCCATGAGCTGTAATAATAGTCATATAATTTACAATGATTATAAGCGCATTCTAATATACCTATTATATTTGAATAATATAACATTTATTAATAAATATTAAAATATGTTACTAGTATAGTATGATGACCTGTAAGCACATTAACCATTAGTCTATACACCCTATTATTAAAAAAAATAATTATCTTTATTTAAAAGTATTTTAATTTAAATCAATTACTGAATATCTCGAATCAGTTTCACTCAAAAAATAGCATCTCTAGTAATAGGAATCTAAACATGCTGATTTTCCCTAATAAGCCATAGATATATAGCATTCAATCGATATATAGTCTCCGAGATATGAACAGTAATGATTTGATAGCTTTGTAGGGTATTCTAATGAAATTGGTTAGCATTAATTTGATATAATACAATACCTAATTTTGTAAATAATATAATTTTAGCACATATTTTTAATAATAATTAAAAAGATCATACCCAGATATGCAATAAGTGGGATATGATGTAGCCGTTTAATTTGGTTTCAAGCATTAAAAGTAGTATCTATCTATCCCTAATATATCATAAGTATTATTTTAGAGCAGCTTTACTAACCCTGTATTCAAATCTACACAATAAGGCACTTTCAATGTAATTATATCTAATTTTAATAAAGAATATTTTATTGAACGGTACTACAAAAAATAATCTTTTTCATAAAATTCTTAATCATAATCAAATATTTTGGAGCTAAAGTATATATAGTATTATTATTTTATTTAGATATCAAATTTTGAACTATTAAACTCACTCTAAATTATGCCAAAGATAATTAATAAGGATAACCAAATCAAAGTTAGAGAAGATAATAAAGTATAAAAATTAAAGGTTATTTTATATCCTAGACTAAGAACCACTCCTACAATATCATTAAGATATGTATATCAATCATAACAATCTTTAAGATAAAATAAATATTAAGTTCAAAGACTACTACTATTTGTAGAAATTTATAAAACATTTTATTAATAATCTGTCAATGAATATTTGCTCAATAAATGAAAATAATAGGTTTACTTTTTCCTACAAAAGAGTTTTACTCAACGCAATCATAAGCTGTAGATGTGTCATTACTCTTAATCACTCCAACATATTTTGATATACCAATTTAGTTATCGATTTAAATGCATCTATCTTTTGAGAGAGGCTTACATATATTTTAATTATTCCAGCATTCAATTTTGCCTGAAGATACTGTGTTATTGAATAAGCACTAATTATCGTAACTAATTTTTCCTATATTTTAATTTAGATTGAATGAGTAGCAACTACCACCATATTGACATTCACCTCCGTTTGGATACCTACAATAATCATAACCATTCCTATAATAGTCGAAGCAGGAAGGAGGATAGCAATAAGCTTAGACGAGAATTTAATTTTATAAAAATGAGAATATAAATAATATTAATCCATTAGCAATTAAGCTCATTTATCAAGAGTATTATTAACTAAGAATTATTATCTTTTTCAATTTATTATTTCTTTATCTTATTAAAATCAAATTATCCAGATTATTTTATTTTTTCTGCTTTCTATACACAAATTATACCACATAAGTTAAAACAAAAGGTATATTAAAAATTTACACAACAAATAACATTCTGATATATTTTTGTTTTTCAGATATCAATATTTACCTCCTTATCTATTTTAAAAAGCATTCTTCAGCCATTGATGTGTAACCTGAGCCAATTATACAAATACCAAAGATTTGAAATAAAATTATGATTTTCTTTTACATTAAATTAATTCTACTCATTAAAATAAATAAAAAGAATATATTTTTTAAGTCTATCTAATTATTTAGTCTAATTCATTGAATCTTCATTTTTGACAGCTTACAATTTATGAGTTTTCCAAAATTAATAATCATTTCTTCAATCACACAAAAATACGAAAAAAATAAGTTTTGATACTATTAAATATCCTTACAAATTTTATTATTAGAAAGCCAAAAATAAATAAAACTATAAATTTCATAAATTAATAACTTAAAATTTTTAAGAATAAGTAAATAAGTAAAAGAAAATTACTTGAATCTTTATTTAAATTTATTTATTTATAAGATTAAAAATACTGTAAAGATATAATACATAAATATTCATAATGTAACCAAATAAATAATTTATTTATTAATTTATTCATATATTTATTTTCAAAAAAAATTTTAAGTATTCACAATTGTATTTTTTCTTTATTTGAATTTCCTATAGAAATTAAAGAAATTATCTGATGATACTTAGTTTTCTCTATTTATTCCTTCCAGCTATTGAATCAAATTCTTTTTGTAAAGAGATATTCTTATTCTTTACCATAAATAAATAATCCTTTTTTTATCTGCAACTCCGAACTTTTTGATGATTTTTAATAATTTTGGATATTATTACAGTTTTTCTGAGAGTAAATGTGTAATTAATTTAATTTAAGTATTAAGGAGAATACCAATAATATTTTTAATCAGAAAATATATTGAGTATAAATTTAATAAAAGAAGGAAGATTAATGCAAATTTTTGAGTAGATGAGTCATTTGTCCCTGTTTATGAGACTGTTTATGCCAGATATGTACAAAGGCCGATAGTAATTGAACAGATTAAAAACACCACTTATTCTAAATAATTAACAGCTCTATGTTTGTATGGTTTTACTATTTTTATAAATTTAATTCAAATATTAAAAATATTCTACATTTTTACTTCTAAGATTTAAAGAATTTAGATTATAGGTTGAAGGAATTTAATAATTTAAACATTTATAATTTACTTGTTTTAATTGAAATAGTATAAGATATCAAGAGTGCGCAAAGCATAGAGGCTTTCATAGGATTCTCTTACTCTTATAAATAATTGTGTATGATGACAATAATAGATTTTAGGAATATCTTTACAAATTCCCAATAATATACTTCTTGTCTGTAGTCATTATATAGAAGGCCCATCAACTTTAGATTCTTAGAACTATTAAGATTAAATCTCATCTTATAGATAGTATATAGCTATACTGACGGAATAACTAGAAACCAAATAGCCAAAATAGGTAGAAGGATTATTTGAGAATATTTCTAATGCATATCGTTGCAATCAACGGATGGATAATTTCTCACAAATTTCAATCCATAAAGGTTTTCACATGACATCTACATTAATTTATTATATTTTATAAATTAATGAAAAATAATGTAAACTAAATATAATCTATTTACGCTCCCCATGACATAAGCAATGACACTAGGCTAGTTTGAGATAAAGATAAAATTAAGACCTGCAAAGATATCAATTAAATTCAATTTCTTTCTCTATAAAAAATTGGATGCAACAAAGAAGAGAAAGAAAAATATGACATAAACACCTATGATTACCTACTATAATAAAACCTTTAGGTATATGTAATGGATTGATAAATTCTTGAAAATAGGTAATAAGGAGCAATCCACAGAATATAAAACTGTTTTGTTAGGATCTGAAACAGGATTGAATATATCTTAATACTACTGCGTTTGATTCTTTATAATATCGCATACTATCATTATAATTTGTAAATAACTTGTCAATATTTTTATATTAGAGCTTAATTCTTAAACATTCCTTGGGATGTAGATTTTCATTAAAAAAAGAATCTTTGATATAATTTATCTTTAAATCATGCTCAAGTTGCTATACACCATTTATGTTGCAAGAATAGAATTGAGAATAACCCCAATTATGAAAATCCAAAGTTTAGAGGAAGAAGAGCAGCTATTTATAAATTTATGTTTCAGAAATTATGAATTTAAATAAAAGTGAAGCTAATTACTTAATACAGGTAAGATTCCCACCTTGTACATAAGATTAGTTCCAGTATTTTCCATAAATATCGCAATCAGAACAAACAGGCCCAATAAATCCTAAGTTATTATTTTTAAATATCTTAAGAAAGAAAAAATTAATAAAACCATTAAAATACCTCTTTAACAATAATAAAAGCTTTCTTCTCTTTTAAAATCTTCCTTTCTCTCAGCTAAATCTATATCTCCAATACAATTACTTCCTTACTCTGCACATTAATAAAAATCACTTGAAGAAAAATTCTATCTCCAATATCCATTCTATATAACAATCTTATCTCCATTGCATTTACCAAATTGAGGGCATTTTCTACAACGCTCTCCTCCAAAAATATTATAGAAAGGATCAACACATTTCACGCACAAATCTCTTCCTTCGCTAATATAATGTTAGTAACCCACTTCACAATTGTCTGTAAATTTGAAAATTAATTCATACTAATAATTATCATCATATCCAACAATCTCATCAGTTTCTCTGTCATAAATGGGGTGTTTAATAAAGCTAGATGTGAAGGTAAGTTTGATTGTTAATCCAAATTTTCCAATCAATTTTAAATCATCTAATTTGAATGTTCCATTATTTTAAATTATGATATTTTTATCTATGCTTGCATTTTGAGTGTCATTTAACTATATTCTCAACTCTTAGCTCTCTGAAAATTCTTTGAAAAACTCTTTATCTTCAGTCATAAATTAAATCACTATTTAATTCTATTTAAAATATAATTTATATGCTATAACAACTATAAGTCTTATTTTAGTAAAATCTAGACATCAAAAAGTTTATAAAAATTTAACAAAAATTAAAATATAAATCAAAGAATTTTTTTAAATTTGTAGTACTTTTCTGAAAATTATGTTAAATAATTGTAATAATATAATTAATTACCTTAAATTTACCACTTTAGTGAATAATTGTACCTTCAATAAATTATCCATCACTCAAACCAATTAATGAGTAAGGGTATTTACTGACTTAACTTGAAAATATACTAGCAGAGTTTCCAACAAATTGATTTCCTGTATTTATTCTTTATATGCTCTCTCCTGTGTTAGTAAAAATAGCTCCTCCAATATTAGCTTTATTATTGATGAAATTTGAATTTTAAACAGAAATTAAATTTTGGTTAATCAAGCTATCATAAAAGATTGCACCTCCATTTCCATTTTTTGCTTCGTTATTAGAAAATGTTGACTAATCAATTTGAACATCAGAGTTTTTTATATAAATAGCCCCAGCAGAATGAAGTGAAATATTATTAAAAAAGTCAACCATTTAAATAAGAGAAGAATAATCAATTGTAAAAATTTTTAAAATCCGTAAGATATTCTAGAAATAATTTTATGAACTGCTAATGTATAAAGTTCCTCCATTTGAGACTAAGTTGTTTTTGAATTGAGATAGCATTACTTAATTATATTTAGATTCCATAAAGAATAGCCCTTCCTTACAATTTAAGCATGTATTATATTCTATTTAGCAATCTTATATTATGATCTTTTCAGCGATAATTTTCAAAAAATTGATCCCATTTTCACTATATCCTTTTGTATATGTATTTTTGAGAAAATTTGCTCTCAAAATAGTGTTCAATTCTATAAAACTGTGTTCAAATGTTATACCTGAATAGTTATTTAAATTATCTAAATAATAATCTATATTTTCTAGTTCAAAGTATTTATAGATTATAAATGAGGATTATTATTTGTTATAATCAGCAAAGTGCTCTAACTCGATAAAATCATTTTTAAATAGCTCAAGAGAGTATAACCCATTAATAGATAATTAAGTTTAATAAATTTATTATTTATCACTATTTGCTAAGATCTATTGAATGAGAGGGTGTTGAGTAATAGCAAAAGGATTGGTAAAGATTTAGCAATCTTAAATATGAATATTACTTTTTAATCTTGTAAGTTAAAAGGTATAGAAGATACCTCCACTACTACTATGGTTATCTACCATTTTTGAGAATTAAATATTAAAACTAAATTTTTTCTTCTATTTCTAATAAAAGATTACTCCACCTTAATATTCAGCTATATTATTTGTAAATACGGTATCTTTTATTTCTAAGATAAAAGAATTGCTAAATTGAGTATCAATATAAAGAGCTCCTCCTTAACTAATGGGATTATCTATACTATAAGCAGAGTTATTTTAGAAAAAGCTATTGATGATATTAATTGTTGATGCTTTAAGTCCATTAAAATAAATAGCACCTCCATATAAAGCTCTACCACCTTAAAAATGGCAATCTTAAATAAAGAGAGAACCAACTTATAGGTTTAAAAAGCCTCCCTTTACTGTGCTTTTACTATATTCAATAATATTATTCTTATAACTACTAGATATGATGTTAAATTCTTGAGTTTTAATGACAAAACAATTATTTTTTTAGTTTGAGATTACATCTTGAAAAGAAGAATCTTATATTACAATTTTTCCCTTTAATGATTCTATATAACCACAGGAACCTACATTTGACACAATCTCCTAGAATTTATTATTTTTAAAATAGTTTTATTATTAATATTTATTATTATTAAAATATAATAGAAATTAAATTTGTTAGTTTAATATATCTTTAAATAAAATATTAAAACTCTCATTTTACAACAAAAATTTTTAATTTTAATAATTTTTTTATTATCAAAAAACCCCATAGATAGGATTCTAATATATAAAAAGGGGCATTGTA
>JH651287.1:347363-396423 GCA_000260095.1 Tetrahymena borealis | reverse complement strand
AAAAGGATTGGTAAAGATTTAGCAATCTTAAATATGAATATTACTTTTTAATCTTGTAAGTTAAAAGGTATAGAAGATACCGCCTTAACTGCTATGGTTATCTACCATTCTTGAGTATTAAATATTAAAACTAAATTTTTTCTTCTACTTCTAATAAAAGATTACTCCACCTTAATATTCAGCTATATTATTTGTAAATAAAGTATCTTTTATATCTAAGATGAAAGAATTGCTAAACTGAGTATCAATATAGAGAGCTCCTCCTTAACTAATGGGATTATCTATACTATAAGCAGAATTATTTTAGAAAAAGCTATTGATGATATTAATTGTTGATGCTTTAAGTCCATTAAAATAAATAGCACCTCCATTTAAAGCTCTACCACCTTAAAAATGGCAATCTTAAATTAAGAGAGAACCAACTTATAGGTTTAAAAAGCCTCCCTTTACTGTGCTTTTACTATATTCAATAATATTATTCTTATAACTACTAGATATGATATTAAATTCTTATGCTTGAATGACAAAACAATTATTTTTTTAGTTTGAGATAACATCTTGAAAAGAAGAATCTTATATTACAATTTTTCTCTTTAATGATTCTATATAGCCACAAGAACCTACATTTGACACAATCTCCTAAAATTTATTTTTTTAAAATAGTTTTATTATAAATATTTATTATCATTAAAATATAATAGAAATTAAATTTGTTAGTTTTATTATATCTTTAAAAAAATATTGAAACTCTCTTTAACCATTTTTTCAATTTCAATAATTTTTTTATAATCGAAAAATCCCATAGATAAATTGATAAGGATTCTACTGTATAAAAAGGGGGATTATATTAGAAAATAGTATTTAATTATAATTTATTTTAAAATGTCATGATATTTATGATGAGATTATTAAAAAGATAAAAATAATGGAATAAAGAATTAATTACATTTTTTTCCTTCATATGCTCAAGTAATGAATTATCATATTTAATATTTTTCAGATAAGTGTCTACTTCTTTCTGATTTTTAATAAGCATAGGAACTGCATCAATTCTAACATTAGTTACTTTAGTTATAACATTTTAAAAAGTGATAGATTCAAAAATATTAATATTTGATAAATCCTAATTTTCAATTTCACTAATTTTAATGATAATTAGAGGTCTTAGTGCATAGATATTTTTAAAATATAGCTATTTTAATTAGACTAATTGATATGCAGATTCAAACTCAATACAACTGCAATGTTATAAATTGTCTATTGTAGATTCAATTTATACATGTTTAATTATTATTGACTAAATGATTGCTATCTTAATGAGTTGCAGTTATCCTCCATTTTTCATATTTATATGAGATAATCTTCCTATTTATATGTTTTCTATCAATATAAAATATGTTATCTTTAAAAAACCATTTTGTATTTCTGATGAATTAGATTTTGGAACTTCATTATCCGTAATATCTACTTTATCTAATATTAAATTGAATGGGAAGGAATTCTTATCTTTCAGAAATGCAACACCTGACGATTTCAAAATATTATTAGCAAATATCAAATCTCTGAATGTAAGTTATTCTTCAAAACTAAGTTCTTGGTTAGATTTTTCAACAATTAGGTAAGATTGGAAAGTGTTGTTTTTAATGATAAAAGAGTTTGAAACTATGCAATTAGTTTCTAAAAGAGATATTTATGTATCAAAATCTTAGTATTCAGCATTTATAAAATTACTATTTAAAATTGTTATACCATTAGCTATAAATTATACAAATTTGTTTCCTTAGAAAAGCTTTCCCTATTAAGTAAAGTTAGATTTTAATATCTAGATGTTCTCGATAAAAACACTAGATCTATATTAACTCAATTAAGAACTATAATCAAATAATGTACTTTCTTCTTGAATTTAGCTATTACTAAATATTATATTTTTCAATTATAAAGTAGTGTCATTCATCCTTAAATTGAGTATTTTCGATTTATTCCAAAAAACCTTTAAAAATTTAAAAATGAAAATTTATAAAGATATTACAAAATAGATTAAATTAATTAAATTTTACATTTTCGAAAGTAATATTTTCAAATTTAAATGACAGGCCAGGATAATTAAAGAGCGATTATATTTGAATTACTTCAGATTCTTGATAGGCTAATGTTTAAAATAGTATATTCTCAAGAATTAATTTCTTTTAAAGATTTTCAGCATTTATTCTTAGTACATTTTAAGGTTCTTAATTTGATCTTATGAATTTCATATTTCTTAGGTAGATCTAATTAAGGATTTTAGATTTAAAAGAAAACCCATATTTGAATTGATCAGAAAATATTGAATCAGTTTAAATATACATATTAGAAATAGTAACATTTGTAAATCCTTCTATTAAAGATATCTTACTTTGTAGAAAATAAAAGTTGATTGGACTAGTTTCTTTTTTTGCATGAGTTATATTTAAATGTAAGGTTTCAAGAGATTTAATTTAATTCAACAAATTTGTTTTTAGCACAAGTTGTTTTCCCAACATACACTGACTATCACTTTCTGGAAAAATTAGCTCAAAATCTAAGCTTTTAAGTTATAATTCATTTAATATGACCAATGTCAATTCAAAATTATTTTCACCTAAAATAATTTTATCAATATTATCGATTTCATCTAAAAGATTTAAATTGAGGGGATTTAAAATAGTTCCTTTTCCTATACTAGATAATGTTTAGGAACACGTAACATACAATGAGGTAATTTTTTTATAATAACATCCTTACTCAGACATTTTACATAGTAAACATTTTTTTCTTTCTTTATCAAATCTAATTTCATAGTCATTAAACTAAGATTATAATCTATAGTAAAGCTACTTAATACTTTTACAGGAGTAACATTTAGATTCATATAGATTTAATGCATCCTGTTCAATTTTAGACCCATTTTCACATGTTTCACATCTAAAACAAACAAAAAAGGAATTTATTTAATATTTAATTAATTCTGTTACAAAATTTACAAAGTAATATTGAAAATAATTCATTAAATTTATTACAAGTATGGACAGAGCTAGCAAGTTGATTACTTTGAAGAAAATGTTATCATTCTGACTGACTGATCTATATAATTCATATTAAAGTAAAAAGAAGCTATATAGAAATTAATAGGCTAGATGAGCTCTAAAAGTTTATCTCTATTACAGAACTTACAAATAAATCTATCACTACCGTAAATACAGTTGCTACAATAATCTCCACAAGGATTCTTAATACATTTTCTCTTGATTGGATCTAGAAAATAACCTGCTAGGCATGAGGTACATAATATTTCACTTTAAGAATTCTTCTAGTATTCTAATCTTTGTTTTATAGATTGCTATTAAGGATTAAAAATAATTTAGGCAGTAATATTAAATTGATTTGATTTCGAATCGTATCCAGTTTCATAGCAAGTTGCACAACCTTCACTACATTAGACACATCCTAGAAATGTAGGTATAGCATATTTACTTGAGCAACTAACACATTAAAAATATTTATTATCTTTCTTTAAATCAATATCATAATACGTTTCATATTCACATCTTTTACAATCTAGTAACTAATTCAAATAAAATAAAAATATTAAATTAAATTTAATCTAAATCCTTACAAATACTATAAAAAACTAATCATACCTCACTGGAGCATTTGAATTAAGTATCGCATGTCTTTAATTAAAGATTAAGAGCATATTTTTCACACAAACTGCATTATGAAGATGATTAAAAATATTGCAAACAGTATTAATCATTTCTGTAGAAATTGTAAGAACACTAATTTCTATAAGGACTTAAAATATAATAATCTTAGCATTTTAAGCACACTATTTTGCTTACTTGAAACTGACCCTATCTGTAGAAAACCCAAGAATTTATTAATTCAATTTAGCCAGTATTATAATTTTAAATAGAATGGACTAAGCAGTATGAAATGCTACTACTACAGTTTACACCTAAAATTATAGTTAAGAGAATGAAATTACAAACATTTTTAGGAAATATTTACCATCATTACTAAAAACATCAGAGGAATAAAAACATTTGTTACATCTAGAAATCAATTTTTCATCTATAAATTATTATGAATTCATTGAAATGTAGTTATCAAATCCTTAATTAATTGTTTTCTCTTCGTTTGCTTTTTTAATTTTAATTTATAAATATAAAGGAGATTTATAAATATAAAGGAGATTTCTAATATTTGAAAGATACCATATTCACATTCTGCACAGAAGATATTACATTTATTACAATTAATAAGATCATAGCTAATTAAATATCTTGATGGGCATTTCTTGCAAAAAGGGACAAATTCAGATGCAAAAAATTCTATACTATTTTTTTCTTTCTCAGTCATTTAATGATAATATACTTTTTATCCTTGATAATTTAAAGTTCCTAACTCACAGGTTAAGCAAGGAGAAACACATGGTTAACACATAAAATTGATATCTAAATAATAAGCTGAAGAGCATTAATAACATACCTCTTTATAACCATTTTGTTACTTTATTTAAGAACAAGAAACGCAATTTTATAGAGTACCTTTTAAAAAGAAAATATTGTAACAATCTTGTTTATTTCTAAAACAATATTTTTGAAGAAAGATTTTATTTATTTTAATATTATTACCAAAGACTGATTATTTATATATATTCAGTATAAAAAAGCATAATTTTGTTCAAAAAGAAAGAAAAAAATTTGAAAAAATAATTAGCTTGAAATTTGAAAATAAGATTTATTTATTTTTTATCCAATCAGGATTTATTTTCTTTTTTTTATTTTATGATTGAGAAGATATAATTATTAAAATTTAATGAATTACATGTCAAAGAATTTATGAGATTAAATGAAGGGCAAAATGATGAATTGCAGGGAGTAGTTATATTTACAAGTTCATAGTTTTTAATTAAGGCACTAGATTCATCTATCAATAGAAATGGAGGAACATTAGGAATGCCTTCAGAGAAGTAAAAATACTTAATTACTACCTTTTAGCAATTTTTATTTAGAGATGTATGATCTTTCCTTTGGTAGAATTTAAAAATATTCAAGATTAGTTAATTTTAAAGCTTATTTACCATTATCCTTCTTCTAGACTACACTCTAGGCATTTTGAGTAGATTGAATAATAGTTATAGATTAAATCTGGTGACTATGGTTATCTCTCATAAAAAGGAAACTATAAATAAATGCTTTTATAAGTATATTAGCAATCTATACATGATGTTGTAATATTTCTATCATTAAATAAAAAGTAACCTTCAATACATTTTGTACATTTATTCAAATCTGTACAAGAATAACATCTATTTATATATATGGATTAATATTTTATGATAAATTCATTCAAATTATTTTACCCAAGAGGGCATTTTCTTATATTATTTTTTATGCATGTATCTCCATAACATTAATCTTCTTCTATGTAGATCAGAGATAAATCAAAGATATTCTTTTAATTAATTCCTTTTGGCGTTCTTTCATCTATTGTTAAGCACCTTTTATCTCCTAAATTCACAAATTTATTAGGACATTTCAAGCATTGATACTACTAGTTCCCTATATCTTTTGCTATGCATAACTAAAGAGTATCAGCACATTAATAAGAATTATCGCTAAGAGCAATATTAAAATCCTTAATAATACAAGGTCTATCTACTCTAGTTAATTCAAGACATTCATATTTTTTTAATTTGAATTACGTTGATTCAACACATATATAAGTTTAAGCAATAAGACAATAGTTTTTTGGGCACACTTTGCATTTTCCAGAAAGAATTGATGCACACTTACCTAAACAATATATATTTAGATGTTACAGTAATGTATTTTTTATAATTTTTTTACCTGAGTAATCCTAACAAAAATTTTGAATTGGTATACAAGCTCCAAATTAATCTAAGCACTCTGAGTAACTACATTTACTACAATTACTAGAAGTAATAGAGCATTCTCCATTACTTAATGAACATTTATTAATTCCAATAGGGTCTACAACTTAACAAACTTTATTTCCATTTATAAATGTAAAGCAGGCTTATCCTTAAAAACAATTTACCTTTTAGATAAAAGTATAATTTCTTAGTGAAAAAGTTTTTTTTAATTAATTTAAAATACAGCTGTTTCTTCGTCTACTCCGAGGCATTTGTAATCTTCACTAACACCTATTAAATTATTAAAATAAATAATAATATTATAATTTAAAAATAATAAATAATTACCAATTGCTTTTTTCATAGGATCATATTCAAGTTGTACACAAGAAAATTCATTAGAAGAAATTTGTTTGATGCAATAACTTTTTAAAATAATTAATTATAAAATAGCTTAATAACTATATTATATATCATCTATTAATTTATAATTATTTTCTCTTAAATATTTATTTAAATTTATTGAAAATTTTAAAAATTGGAGATACTAAATGAATGTATTAAAAAATAATTTAGTAAATTGTAAGGAAATCTATTATATAAAATTTTAAAATTAAGAAATTAAAATTTTAGATAGATACTCTGGAATGCACATTGATATTTCTTAAGTTGTTATTTCATTTTCTTTAATACATTTACTAGTATATTTTAATCTTCCTATTTTTATTGAATCCATTTTTTAGCAAGTACTTCCTTCTAAACAATAGCCTTTTTTACAATAGCTTGATTTAGCTGTTTTTAATGGAACACATTTTTAGTTTTAACCTACTCCTATAATTTCTTAATACTAGAAACTACTTATAACATTTTAATCATTTAGTGATATACACTTATCATCATTTAAAATACAAAAGTAAGATAGAGCGCAGTGAATAGAATTACCTATTTATTATTCACATTAAGTTCATAATTATTTAGTAGTTAAAAAAAATATTTTACTTTTATATAAACTTTGGCATGATCCATCCAAATTCTTAGCAGCTTCATTATAATTTAAATCTGTTAGATAATCTGAAAAATCGAAAGGATGTTGTAACCTCTTACAAGCTTATCCTTAACTAAATTAATTTTTGAAGATCATTTAAATCATGTAATTAATAGGTTTTAGGTATTAAGAATTTACGAATCAGATTTTAGGCATATGTCTTCACCATAGCAAAATAGGACTTCTACGAATTGATATTAAAAAATTGGTTTACTATGTTTTAAAAGTACTCAGATAAAAAATTAAATATCAGAAGTAAATTTAATTAGGTAAGTAAAGAAATTAGAAGCTAAATTATTTTTGAAATAATTTGTGTAAATATTAGCCTGATTAAAAAATTAAAAAAACTTTGAGGTTCTCATTAGAGGATAAAATTAATTATTTATTTTATTCAATCATTTCAATAGTGTTAATTACTTCTAGTATATTAGCCCACAGTAAGACACTAAGCTGTATCATAGTCCTCTCCCACTTATGGCTCACTCTCTTACCCAAATATATCTCCATATTTAACACAAAATTCCTTTCCAAGAGCTATGTTATATGGCGAATCAACAGTATGAACGCAATACTCTTCTGCACAAATATTAATATTTTACCCACTTTAACTGCTTGCTTAATAGGAAAGGCAGAACATTGTTTATTGCTCTCTTGCAAATGTAGGTAAAGTATAGTTGTTTGATAACTCTATGCAAGATTTGTTCAATTATTATAAACAATATCTTCCTAGCTTACATCTATTTTTTATATTCATCAATAAAACAATATTCTATACCATCCAAAAGAAATGTATCAAGCAAAAAATTTTTTTAATAAACCTCTCAAAATTATTAAATCCTTAATGTGTATTATGTAAAATTATTTAGAATTTTCAAATATAAGAAAATCAAATATGTATTTATTTTTCAGGAAGATATTAGTATTAAAATCTTTACCTTACAGAAGTTTATTCTTAACTTTTTAAACACATTCCATTAGCATCAATCCCAATGTAATTTGAATCGAAAGGAACACAAGAAAATAATTGAGTAGTGTTGTCATAAATTTTACAGTGCTAATAAGCACACATTGTTATATCTAAAAATTAAAAACATTAGTTATTTAAAGTAATCAATCAACAAATTTCTCAATTTTACTAGTATAATATTAACCTCTTTTAGCACAATCTCCACTCAATTAAACTCCCTAATTATAAAAACAAGAAATTCAAAACTCTTATTTTTATATTATTATAATTGTTACTGCTGAAATAGGATCTGTATCTGTCAGATTCAAGCATTTCTTCGCCAACGAATCATAACATATTACCCTTTTAGCTAAGTTTGGATCTTTATAGCATTCAATTGAATTTTAATTATATAGCTAGGTACAATATTCAGTATCTAATTTTGCAGGGTAACTTGTTGATAAGGGAATGCAACTAGTGTAACTTGTTGTTGCATTATATTATTCATTATAGATACAATAACTATTATTTAAAAATATTATTTTTAAGCTTTATCCCATTCAAAATATTAAACCATTCCTAAAATAATAGAAACTGTAATCTAATTTAATTAAAAAAAGATATTAATTACCCTTAAAAGCAAAATTCAACTATTATCTAAGCTGTTTGATATTCTTTTAAACAAGTGGAATAATTATAATCTCTTCCAACAAACAAGTTGTCTACTTTTTGAATTATAAAATTATTAGGATTCTAGCAGTAAGGTTTTTGTAATCCTATTATTACTTTTAATTATTATATATGTAACATTATTTCAGCTTTTTTGGAAAGGATTTACACGAATATGATCCAGCTGATTTATTTTCTTCTGCACAGGTTGCATTATTAACAATGTAGCCTAAATATTGAGCACTGTAAATATTATTATTTAAATCTATACACTTTTTCTGATCTAATGTTTTGCAAACCTATCTTCCAGATATCTCCCAACATTATACATTTTCAGAGGAGGTAACATTATAATTGGATATACATTATTATGAACTCAAAATTTTACCTATCTGAGATTAGGATTATTTTGTTACACACATACTACTACCTGCAATAATACAAGAAACTGAATTTCTAGACTCAAAATCTGCAAAAGTTATACATGTCTAATTATTTGAATCTATAGGGATTGCACAATTAGGATAGCTGCACTAAGTATTTACCTCTAATAATAGGTAAATGATTATGTAAAGAAATTATATTAATAATTTCATCTCTTTTTCTTAATTCTTATTTTGTAGATGGTATAATTAAGATTTGATTTCCTTTTATAAAATTATCTAATTGCTTAATAAAAATATTTCTTAAATTGAGTAAAGTAAGAATGTATAATGAAGACAAGTAATTCCTAAAAATCTTAAATGCATTTACAATTAAAGGAATTTTGAATGATTTTCAAATCCTAAATTAAGAAGAGCATTTTAGATCTACATACAAACCCTTATATTTTTTAAAAAGTTAATCAAAAGATTTAATTTTATATTAATATCAAAAGACTCATAAGTCAGCCATTCATTAAATTTATTTCAGAAATTTAGAATTAATAATTAGCGTGATGATAAAAAACTCTTCTAATATACAATCAAATTCCAAAATATTAGATTTTATATTTAACCTTTTTGATAATACTATAAATGTTATCTACTTCAAATAAAAATAATAAATTAAGGAAAGGCATATTTTATTTAAGAGATCTCATTACATTAAATCTAAAATAATTAAATAGGTTTTTCAAACTTACTTCATATTAAGTTTTATTAATCTCAAATTAAAATGTTAAATAATAAAATGAATTACTTTTAATCTTCTAATAAAAAACTACTCTTTAATAACTTTTTCCCTTTTGAAATATAAATTTTTAAAAAATAGAGGATTAAATAAATAGATACTTTGAAATATAAGAATAATGATTTATATCTTTTAAACAGGGGTGGAACGAACTCACTATTTTATAAGGGTTTTTTGGTTTTTTTTCCATTTATGATTAAAAACCTTAAAATTGTGATATTGTGCAGTATTGTTCATATCCTACATAGGTTTTATAAAACAAACATTCTTATTTTCTAATAGTAGATTTTTTAGAAAGTTCAAAAGATCATAACATCTCTTTAATTGTACATTTAATTGAAACAAATTTGTTTTTATTTAATTTTTAAAAATGGTTTTTGACTCTATCTTTTAGCAGCTTGAGCTCATTAGTAATTCTGAAAGAAGAATAGAAGAAGCTACTGTATTGATTTTATTGAAATAATTAGAATAAAAAAATTAAGAAAAGAAGTTAAACAATCAAATTATAAAAAAATAATAAGATTAAGATTATAACTAAGATATCTTTAAAATACATGTTTACATTATTAATAATTTACGCAAATTAGTTAAAAGAATAATTTAATTCCTCTCCAAATAAAATTGCCAATCATTTCAATAAATTAAAATACAATATACTTTATATATTTGAGGCACTAATAAATTTTTAACCTGGCTTTTTAATTTGATTATTTGTTGGTTGGTGATAAATAGTATTTTAGTTTTTATCCTTTACTTATTGTTATCAGATAACAGACACTTTGTTATTAATCTAGTAAAACTAATTAATTATTCATCAATAAGTAAACAAGAAAATCATCAATAAATTAGAAATGTCTTAAATAAAGTATTACACCGATTATGAGGGCAATTTGAAAATAAACCACGATTAAATAAACAATTCTTCCTCCAAATAACTATATTCCTTTCCTAAATCGAAGAGATTTATATACTCAAAGGCTTCTTGCTCTTAAGCATTTTACGATCTTCCAAATATAAAAGAAAAAAGATCAGCTTTAATAGGATCTAGCTAAAGGGTTCCAATTGCAAATTCAGATAAAAATGTTCCTGGACCATAGGATTATTTAATAAAATCGCAAATAGATGAAGCTTTATAAAAATAAAAGGGGATTAGTTTCTATAATGGCAGAGATGTATAAATCTTAATTAGCTTTGTTTGAATAGAACAATTACATAATATTGAATTATTTGAAAAATATCATAAAAATAGAAAACAAAATTTGGTAGCATGTTCAATTAAGCAGGCGCACCAGGAGTTGGCTAGTATGAAATCAAATCTGAATTTGAAAAATCTTAAAATAAAGGATATACGATGCTAACAAAGAATTCTTCATAATGTAAAATCAACCTTTTCATTCTTTTCTGATAAGATAGATTGATTGATTATATTTTCTACCAAACAAATATTATAAGCGCTCTGGAATATCAAAGCTCCTAATCCTGGTCCAGGATCATATAATTAAATAAACACACTAGATCCAAAATCAATAATTATCTCTTCTATGAAAAAGTATTAAGGCCATGCAATCCCTCACTCTAAACGTTTTGTTATCATGAGTAATTTTTCATTTTTAATAGCTAAAGAAAGATACTAAAATTAATAATAGTTTTAATAAATGCTTAGTTATCAATATATTTATTTCCTTATTATTAATCTAACAGGATGTTCTACACCAGGCCCAGGATCTTATAATGATGATAAGTAAAAGTAAGTTGGCTAGTATATTAATTCTAGATAAAGAAGTTTATCTGGAGTAAGATTTACTACCGAGCAACGCGAAGCCTTTTAAGTCTCCAAATAATAAAGTACATACCTATATTATGACATAAATTTAATTCTTAAGATATTTTAATAAATAGAACCAGGTCCAGGTTCTTACAGAATATACTCAGAATTTGGCGATGGCGATTATGATCAATCAAAATCATATGGCAGGATGAGGAGAACATACTCTACACCTAGTATGTAAGCCACTTAATGAAAGAAGAGTATCAAATTTAAAAATAAAAATGAACTAAAAAAGAAATATAAATATAAATAAAAATATAAAAAATAAGTAAATTGATTGGTAAATAAATTTTAGAATGAGTATATCTAAAACATAAAGAAAAATGTTATTAAATAAATATTTTATATTGTGTACATAAATTTATACTTAATATATTCTATTTCTTTCTTTTTGGTGGGACTATTTTTATTTCATATTCTTTAATATTCTATCTTTAAAATTAATTTGTTATCAATAATCATCAGATTATTTTTTAAATTTTACAAACAATTTTAATATTTAAATATAACACTTTTCTCATTCCATAATCTTATTCCTAATGAAATATACTGGTATTATTAATTGATGAAGCTAAGCCAGTATGCCCATAAAAATTTGATTTATCACAACAAAAAATATGTAAATTACGAAAACGAAAATAATTTAGTTCTATATCATTATAAAGTAGTTCTATTGAAGATTATTTATTATGTGAAATTCATTGTAATAGAAGATTTATTATTTTATTACTTCTATTATTAAAACTTTTTTTTAACAAACTCCAGTAAACTTATTTAATAAGTCTAAATTAATTAACGTTTTTGCTAAGGATTTATAAACATTTTCTATCTAATAAATCTCCAATGAGTTTAGGATTTATATTTCTTTGTTTAATAAAACTAAATTTTCCTATCTAGTATTTACTTTATACTCTCTTCAAAAAATTTATAAATGATAAATATTATAATAATTAAGTTAACTATCAGTATTTTGATGGCCGATGTGAAATTATTGTTTTCACTTATATTATTTATTATTCCAAAGCTAATAACAATTCCTGTACTAACAAACACTTCTATATAGTTGAAATCTCTTCTATTGTATGGTTTAACTGTTCATAATAGAAATAAGGTTATTAAATTATAGAAAAATAAATGTTCTTACAATATAAGATGAGTATCACATAACTTAATGAAATAGAGCAAAAAATGGAAGCACTAAGCTAAGAATCTTAGAAATAAATAGACTAAACAGAAAATAAGATACATCTCATTCCAATCTATATAGTTTCCCAAAAGTAATATTTATAGTTATAGTAAAGAAATAATGTATTCAGAGGAGTTTTGTCAGTATTAATAAGATATTTATGTTTAGACAAATATAAATTTATTATTATTAAGGATAAAACAATTAAGCCGATCATGGAGAAAAATAAGCTAAACCCTATACTACTTTAGTTGCATTCTAAATTTGGATAATCTTTATTATAACTAGAAAGCTCAACTGAGATACAAGTCAACTATTTAAATAAAAGTATGAATAATTTAATCATATAAGTAAGTAATTAGATTATCAAAATGAAAATAGTAATTGTATATACCATTCCTGATAAGTGTTTAAATAAATATGGTAGATTATTTAGATAAATAAACAATATGGCTGAAAAGATCGTAGATTTATTAACCCTATAGATCATAATAATAATTAGAATAACTGCAACTAACTAAATAATTAATCCGAGCAATCCAATAAATATCCTCATATACTGGTAGGGTAATTGTTCAAAGTTCATTGCCAATTGTAGTTGACATTCAAATAATTTGACTAAATTATTAGGTAAATCTGAAAACTCATAAACAAATTATTATAGTGCTATAGGAAATTTGGAGATAAATGGCTTCATTAAAGATATTGATTAAAGATAATGAATGCAAATCTTAAAAAGAATTAAATTTTTTTAATCATAATTTAGATTAAGCTTCAGAATAAAGAATACTTTTCTAAGCTTCTAAAACATGATTTATTTATGAATTGTTAATATCATGTAAAACAAAAACAAGAAATTTGCTATGATTATAAAAATGCTCATTATATTCTTCTAACTGCATCTATATTATTTATTATTTTAAAATTAAATATTTAAGAAAGAATAATAAATTATTACTTTTCACAATTATAAGGAGTTATTTAATAATATCTTTCTTCCCAATAAGTTCCATTAATGTCGCAATCTAAGCAAAAAACACCTATATTTCCTAAAATAATCAAATATTCAATTAATTAATTTCTTAAAGATAAATATATATTTAAATAATTTATACCTTCTTTGCAATATCTATTAGGAGAATCTTAAAGATATAAAGGTACATTTCTATCAATATCCCCGATGCAGTTTTCAAAGATTAAACAAGAGAAATAATCATATTTTATTAGGGAAGATCTCCAGTAGCCTTAGGGCAAAAACATTTAATTATTTTTACATTCAAATGGGCATTTAAAACATTTTTCACCTTCATTTAAATTAAAAGTAGTAGATGGGCACTAGATGCATCTATCTTTTTTATCTTATTCATAAATAAGAGTTGTTCCTTTAGGACATTTCTAGACGAAATTGATATAAATGTCAAAATAAATGCTATGGTTAATATTTACTAAGTAACCTGAAGCATTATAAATAGGAATGTAATTAAAATCAGCGGTTAATTTTATTCTTATTTTGCTTTTTAATCTCCCATAAACTTATAAAACATCTGATATATTGAATAAACCGTTATTTTGTTTTATTTAAAGAGGCCAAATGTTTAAATTAGGTTGATCAATTTCTAGCTTTAAAGTAATGTCTTCCTACAGTTATGATATAGCTTCTCCTTCTATATTTACTAATTAAATCTAGATTTATTCCTTTTTTAAATAATAGTTTATTAAAAATTGTAATTAATTTAGTAAATTAAAGTGAAAATAAAATATATTTTTAACAATTTTTACTTTAATTTAACCACCAATATGATTAGCGATAGTTAATTTGTTTTTTATAAGATTTTCTTTATGTATAGCAATTAATTCAACAGAAGATTAAATCAATTAGTTTCCAAAGAATTAAGCTTTATTATCCTTAAATGTGTTCTTGTAAACTCTAGATATCGGAAGGTTTTAAAACTAAAAGAATACACTCCCATAATTAGCTTAATTATTTTAAAATTATGAAGAAGTAATGGTAATATTTTAAAATTCCTCATGTTTACTTTTATTAGATGCAATAGCTCCACCACAATTAAAAGCTTTATTTCCAATAAAATTAATTTCTTTCAAGTAAAACAAGGTATTTTAGTTATATATAGCTCCACCATTTTATAAAGCAGTGTTTCCTTCAAAAGTGCAATTTTATAAAGTTTAATTCTGGATTTTCATTTAATTATCTATTAGAGAGTTATATTATTAGCTAAGGATTCTATTATTTTTTGTGTAAGGTTAGGATAGGTAGAGAGATCCTCCATTGAGAGCCTCATTTTATGCAAAAATAGAATTAAAAACAAATAAATATGGTGAGTGAATATGAATATTTCCAAATTAGCAAGAAGAGCATTAATTATTTTGAACGAACCATTTATTTATTAAAACAATATTAGAATCCAAATAAATGAAGTGATTTTATTTTTAATTTGTATTTGATTATTAATCTGCAATCATTTTATTATTAATTAATTTATCATCAAAGACTTCTATTTTGGAAGCATCTATTATATTTATTAAAGTGTCATAAATTTAAAGTTAAGTAAATAGATTTTTTTAGAAAATTATATGGCTAATGCTTTCTAAATTAAATATTCTTTAGAAAATAGATTTAAGTTAGCTCTCATCTAGTTATTATATAAGCATACTATTATTTATAGATTATAAGAATTCACATTGAGTGACCTCCACACTATAGTATCTTGCAATATTGAACAAGCTTGGAATTTGATTATTAAATATGACTTTAGACATTTTTGATAACATATCAAGAGACTAATCTATCATATCATTATTATATAAGACTTTTAGATAATTTAATTGGAGGTAACCCTTTTAGCTAGATTATTTAGAATTTATAATACTGCCTTTTATTGACAGATTATTTTCAAAAGTGGTTCTAATAATAGTTAAATAAAACATATTTTAACAATTATTAATACTAATAGCTCCTCCTTCTGTAAGAGATATATTGTTATTAAAACTAGAATTAAGGATGTAAATTTCAATGATATTTTATATTTGTTAGACATCCAAATAAATAGCACCTCCAAAGCATTCTTTGTTATTATTATAATTATAACTCCAATTATTAGTAAACCAAGATTCTTCTATATATACTTTAGCAAATCCGTTAGCTTTCCAGTAAATAGCTCCTCCTTATTAAGCTAGCCCTCCTTAAAAAACTGTTTTTTTTAAGTATACTTCTTAACTTTCCATGAAAATAATTCCACCTAAGAGTAAAGAGTTATCTATCTTTAGCTTATTTTATTTTTGTTCTTATAAATTAAAATCTGTATTAATTATTTTAAGTTTTATACATTCTGCTTATAATATATTATGTAAAGGATGAACTTTTTTAGCATTTATTTTACTATTTTCAAATAATATATTTCCTAAAGGAATTTCTATTATCAACATACTTGAATAGAATCTTTAAATTCTCTCTTATTCCTATTTTATATTTTTAAAATTTTTGTTTCTTTATTATTTCCTACAAAAATTAAAATAAATTGAATTTTATTTTAAATATTCAACTTTCTTATTTAATGAGAAGCATTTGTATGCAAATTAAATTATTTTAAAGTTTTAAAATTAAATGTATAATTTTATTAGTTTTTATTCTAAATTTCATACAGATAACATCCCTCACTAATAAAAAAATATTTGGTAATTTTAAATTATTTTAATAAAATTTAAAAAATAATTTGGGATAAATAAAATTAATATTATTAAAGTACCTCATTTTGATTTAATATTCTGAAGATATCACTGGCTTAAAAGTTAGAAATAACAACTACTCCATCTATTTTGGATCTTATTTCAATAATACTCTAAAGTTTATAATCCAAGACATTTAATATATCTAATCTTAGCTCTATCTGTGTAAGATAAAAATCTTTTAGTTAAATTTTATAAGTATTAATATTATTGGGGTTTAATTTATTGATAATTTAATTAATGTTGATTAGTTTTTCATATACAACGAGCTAGTGCAATCTAATATCATTCATTAAACATGTTTTATTTAGGCCTTAAACATCTAAAACATTATGACTGATACTATTTTTATTTTTATCACCAAGATAAAAGGAGTTAATATCTACATTTTAAGCCCCTGCTACCCTTATAAATTAAGCAATATTATGATCGTTAATAGTGATATTTTAAAGAAGTAGATTCTAAATTTATTAAAATTAGAAGAATCTGTAATTTAATTTAGAAAACCCCTTAATTAAATTGTTATTATTTAAAACTAGCTATAAATTTATGATACTTATAGAAGCTTAGGATATTTCTTCAGTCTAGAATATAATCGATCCTTAAGAAGTAATTTAATTTTCTTATAATAATATATTTGTTAAATCGTATTACTATTATTATATTATCTCATATTCTTTTTAAACAGAGGAAAGTTTAAAGAAAATTACATTATTGATTGTATTGTTAATAAATTAGAAATCAGAGATTTTGATTATATTTAAATAAAATAAACTGGAGATTTCATTATTTAATTCATTAGTCATTTCACTATTTATTATCTTAACTTAAGTTATGTTTGTATCTTTAAAATTATCTCCTATTAATAATGAAGATTATTCTGAAAAGTTACAATTATCAACCTTAATCTAAGTGAAATTCATAAGAACAAAAGATTCCATTCCAGGTTATTAAGCATCTAAAAATGTAGATCCCTACTTTAGTTTAACATTAAAGAGCAAAATGTTGGTTACATCTAATTATCCTTATTAAGAAAAAGTTAAAAAATTAGATTTTATGAGATCGCAATTATTTAGCATGATATTATCAAGCTCATAATATAATAATGGATTCTATTAATGAATTTCTATATTAACAAGATTTGAGTTTTGAACTATTATATTGTTAAATTTGATATTCTTCATTATTAAAGTCCCATTAAATTTAGAAAAGCTAAAATGAAATTAATTAGGAGATAGCGATTTCTGCGATATCGTCATATTTTAGAAGGTAAGCTATTTAAGTGAACTCTATTTTATTTCAAATCCAAATTCACCAGAATACTTTGACATTAAATTAATATTTTCTATATATAGTTCGCTAAACCCTTCAATTTGAGATTTAGTAATTTAATATATAGTAAAATCTGTTTCAAAATTGCTTGTCTAATTCGCTCTTAGCGTGATTGTTAAATATTCTAATGAATAGATTTTAGCTTTTAATCTCGATTTAATATTAAATGGGATGTTTTCTATACAAGTACGGCTTTTATCAACGTAATGAAATATTAATTCTAACTTTCTTAATTGTAATTCATTGTAAAATACAATCGCTTTGTCAAATTCTGGTTCATTTAATATAATTTAGTCTAAATCAATTTAAGATATTTTAAATAGATTGATTGGGTCATCAATAGTGCCTTTGCCTCGAGGTTATTAATTATCTCCGCAAAATACATAAATAAGTGATTTTTTCTTAAAGTAACAACCATTATCTTCTTTTAAGCAGAGCTAACATTTCATTCTTTTTTTGTCATATCTTATTTCATATCTTTATAATTCTGCTAATTCACTTGGTATTTTCTCTTTACAAGTGTAACATTTTGTTTAGTATATATCCAATGCACCTTCCTAGAAATAAATGTCTTTATCTTCACATGTTTCACACCTATATTATTTTAAAAATTAAATTTAAATCATTCTTATTTATCATAATTATGCTAAATCAATCCTCATTCTACTAATTTTTTTTTACTGAATAAAAAGGAGAACAAAAAATATTTATTTCCTAAATTAAAATTCATTATTTGTATCGTTTAAAAGAGGAATTATGTATATTATAAAATAAGTTAAAAACAATGAATGATTATTTTACAAAAAAGGACATATTTTGCAATTCTACTATTTAGAATCAAAGTTAATCATCTCCTGTATATTCTCTAAAAATTATAGGTTATAATACATGGATGCAATGAACATTTGTATAGATTATATTTCTTCGAATAATAGAGATCGATTACACTCAATACATAATGGTTAGTCCAGATTCTAAATACATTTAGAGCAATATTTTCCACAAGTAGGTAAAGAACATTTAGTACGAGTTTTATCTAGCAGCTTACCCTCTTCACATCTTTTGCAAATTGTTTTTATTTTAAACTCATTATAGTAATTTATCCTTTAGTATAGTGTTAAATTATATAGAATTTATCTCTCAGAAATTAAGACATTTGTGAAATTTAGGTTTTAGAAATTGTACTAGCCTACTTCATAACAACCTATGCAACCTAAAGGGCATGGAATGCATCCACTAATGCTTGGAATGTATCCTTAATTGCATTTTGTGCATTAGTAAACCAAATATTATGTATAATGAATGAGTTGAAAACATTCTAAGCAATTTTTTATCTTTTAGTTTTTTATAATAAAAATTATAGTAGCTGATAAAAATTAATAAATTACCTATTCATCGCATTGATTAGTATTATCACAGCTAAAATTAAAAATAGGTTCTATTATTTTTACTGGATACTTATTTCTACAATCTTTAACATCGTAATAGAAATCCATATACCTATATCTGCATAAATATGATGAGGCATAATCGTAAAAATCTTGATATCCAAAATTTCGACAATCTCCTATCTCCTCATCTAAACAATAATCATAACGGCACTTTAAACATATTAAATTACTATCTCCTAAAGAAATAATATAATCTATGTATGTTAAAGCCTTTTTTAATGTGTAATAGTCTTAAGATTCATATTCTAAACAAAAAATATCTTCTTATTCTTATATACAATCAAATCCTAAATTAAATAATTTGATATAAATTATTCTCATTTTAATATTAATATATTACTGTTAAATGATATTCTGAAACCTGTATCACATCTTAAACAGTATTTAGTTAAACTTTCTTCCTCATATATTCCAAAAGAGGATCTTTTTGTGTTTATTATATTTCCAAAGTAAACTTTTTATAATTTAAACAATTGATGAATTAGTAATATTTGGATAAATTTTTAAAATTTGATGAATCTTCGTAAAAAAATAAATAGTTTAAAAATATTTTAAAATTTGATTAGAGTAGAAATTTAAAAGGGATATTTAATAAAAAATCCAATTATATCTATATGATATATAAATTCTTTTTAAATAACTTTGTATTTTATTTTGTATTTATTATACAATAAGCTCATAGATGATAAAAAAGTAAAATAATTCTTACGATATGAACATTCTAGACAATTCTATCCACAATTTAAGCAAGTTTTAAAATTATAGCTAAGCATGTATCCAACCTTACAGTACCTGCATGAAAAAATTGAATTTGTCATATTAAATTTATTATTTATATATTCCGACTAAGTTAGGTCTTCGAAAGTTTAAAATTAATCTCCTTTTAAAATACTCATGCCACATTCTAAACAATTATCAGGACATTTTTAACATTGATAGCTGCTTGTAACATAGTAGTACTTTTAACATTTTAAGCATTTACTGACATTGCCTTCAAGATAACATCTTTAACACTCTCTTTGGCCTATGGAAATTAATATACAACTTAAAAAAGTGATTCTATCAATCAATAATAACTTACAGGAATTAGGTTAGAAGGGTACCAATCTTTTATTAGAGGCTATTAATCTAGTTTTCTGAGAATTTGGTTTATCCATTGTAATACCATTCTAAATTACATAATATAGTGTAGATAAAAATGTTGAATCTAGTTTCTATATTCCTAATATTTTTACTACCATTTAAGTACAATACTTTCTTATAGCAGCATTATTTCCCCTTAAAATAAAAATTATAAATTATTTACCAAATTATTAAAAATAAGTTACCATTATATGCTTTCTATATGACATTCTGCACATTTATAGCTAACAGAACTGATAAAATAAGATTCATAATAATTTGTATCTAAATTGTAAGAATATATTCTTTTATCACACATGATACATAGTTATTTATTACTACTTTTGTCATAATAAAGAAAATAGTTTTCAATACATTAAGTACACCATAATTCACTTTAGCATGTTCTACATCTATATTTTAAAATAAATTTCAATATTTCGTTAAAAAGAAAAGTAATTTTCTGAAATTAATTTGATTTTAAGAGAGCTTTTAGTATCCAAAATTTATTTAGGAAAGAAGTATTTAAAAAATGTTAAGCAGCTCATAAAAAGGAAAGTTAATAAATCCAAAGTTAAGTTAAAAAAATATTTAAATTACCCTTCTGGACATTTCTAACTATTTTAGGCGCTACAATCAGGATTTGGATAACAATCTTCTTTTACATAATCTAACTTTAGATTAAAGTAACTATTAGGAATCTTAATGCTTTTTTCATAGCAGAAGTTATCTCCAGGATTATTAAAATATTAAGGGCATATTAAACATGATTTAGATTTATTACTTTCATTAAGTATCTAGCATAAGTTATACTAATCTTTGCAAAGGATTTGATGATATATATTTATTTTATCTATATTCTATTTTTAGCAGTATTGATCTTATCTATAATTTAATAAACAATCTTTTATACCATAATCTCCTTTATCTATAGCATAAATATCTAAGCAATTATTATTTTTTTAACTTAAACAATAACCTTGTGGGCAAACTTTACACTCTGTTGAATTTATATTTATACATTCACCTATATTTTAAATGATAATTACATTTTGGATTAATAACATATAATATTTACCAAATGCGTTTTAACAAAAGCTATTCCCTAAAGGTTGGCACATTCCAAACATTAAACATTCATTATAAGAGCAATAACGACATTAGGTTGAACTTGATTATAAAACGCACTTTCCAAACATATCAGAACATTTTATATTACCTTCTACTTTTTCGCAATAATCTCCATTATCATTTTAAGATATGCAATATACTCCTTAAAAACATTTTTCCTAAAAAAAGATTAATATAATTTTCTTTTTATAAATACTTACAATTTTTTAAGACAAATGATAAACATTTTTATCATTATAAGAAACACAGTATCTATTATCTTTATAAATTCCTAGATTATTATAAAAGTTAAAATTGGTATTGAACTACTTCAATAATTAGCCTATGATCAAATTAAATTGAGGAGTATAATTTATTATTTTATACCTCCTTACTAAACCCTTTTGGGAGGGGTATAATTAATAGGTTATATATATTATTTTTAGAATTATTATCAGTTTTCTATTAGATATTTAACTTTATAATCTAAAAATTTTAATAATGTTTCCCCATCCATTCATTATTTGAGTATAATTTGAGCAATGATAAATTCATAAACATAATTATTTATAAATTACCTATTTAATCTGGTTTATTATAATCCAAAGTAATACATTTATTTTTATTAGAAGCTATTCCTCTAAGAATGCAATATCTAATAAATATTATTAAAGAAATAATTAATCTTTACCATATTATTTAATAAAATTACTCAGAATGGCATTAGCTTACTCCATAAATACCTGAATCATTTTCTATTAAGCAATCTTCAGAGCTATTTTCTCTACCTGGATAGGTGTTAGAGAGTCTAATACAGGCTTTATTTAGTAAACAATACCCCATAGCACAGTTACTTGCAAATTAAGTATTTTATTGCAAACAAGCTTAATTATCCTCCCTCCTACCAATTCTATTACTAATATCCTAATTTAATTCTACGCATAATCCTTGAAAAAGACAGTAATCTCCTTCCAAACAGCTTATTGAATTACCTTTACAAAATAATTATAATTAGATTGGTTTCCTATAAATTTAATTTAATTAATAATAGAGATCTTTAATATTATAGTTTGTAGTAAAAAGTTTAAATCATATAAGGAAGTTATTTAAAATCTTGTATCTAATTAATGAAAGTTATTTACTTTAATATAATTTTTAGCATTCTCCAGTTGACTTTTTAGCACTTACTTCTACTTATCCAAAATAAGAGCTTTTAAGCTACAATGGATGGCAAACTTAAAAATTCCTTATTTATATTAACAGAGTTATAAAATATTCTTCTAAAATAACTAATGTTACTTATATGAAAGTATGCAATACATAGAATTATTACATGTCTCGATACCTGTTATTTAATAAATAAATAAGTCAATCAGTCTTTCAAAAATTAAGAAAAATATTTTTTACCTAAGTAAGATATTTCTAAATCCTTTAAACACCTACCAGTAACTTTTTATTTTCCTAAAAATAATTCATCTTAGACATAAGAACCAATTTTTAAGCAGTATTTTTTGGTTGGAATTGTAGAATAAATACAGTAACCTTCGGGGCATATTTCTATTTACTACCCATCTCCTGATAAAGGTTAATAAGGCAAACATTTAGTTGTGCTTTCTTCTTTAGAAAAATTTGGAGAATTTTCATTTTAAGATAGCAATAAGCAAGTTTATGTTTAGGTTACAGGATCTGAATATAAGCATTCGGCATCTTTAAAACACTTTCTATAAATAAAAATTATATCATAACTTATTTTAAATTGAAATTTGAAGGTAAATAGTTTTCATGCTAATATTAATACCACTACTTAAATTATTAAAAAATAATAAAATATGTAATTAATTTCCTTAAAATCTAATTAGCAAAGTAAAATAGAATTGAAAGTTTTTTATAAAATATCAATATACTTTTAGGCCTCTACTTTACATAATCCTTTTTCATCTTTTATTCTTCCTTCTAAACTTAAACATCTACTTGATATTTTTGTTGTTTTATTTTAAAGAGTTATATAAATATCTTCTTTGCAGGTAAATTTAGAGCAAAATTCTATATTTGTTCGTGCTAAATTAAAATAATGAATTGATTTGAATTGTCTGTTTTAAGTAAAAATAATACCTGTTACTAGTTAATTTATTTTGATACATGTCTAATCAGTAATAGCACCCTAATATATTTAAAATAATTAAATTATTATTATTATTATTATTGCATAGTATAGTTTACTCCTATTCCTGTTTCCTTTGTAATTAGCTTGCATTATTTATCCTCTATACAGGTAGAAGCATCAGTAGTAGAAAAATAGCATTCTAGAAAATTATTTGAAGTTTCTCCACTGCATTGATGATTATTGAGTTTAGATATTATATTATATCCATTTAACTTAACACATTTTAGTAATTATATGCAATAGCTATTATTAAATTAAAATAATATTTCTATTATAAATCATAAAATTTAAAACAATTTACCCTAAAATACAAGTTTTTATTACTTCTATATCATTAATTTGAACATTTTCTTGTACGCAAGAAAATTAATTTGTTTTCCCCACAACTTATTTTGTTACATCGTCATTTCTGATAATCATTTATTCGTTTTGGTAAAAACAATAATCTTATTACAGAAAAAGAATTTCTTTTTGAATAAAAAATTGAAAATAAAATTAATCGCCTGAAAGAGATATTGTTTACTTTAAACAGAAGGGATTTATTAATTCAATTTAGAAATATCCACACATTTATTTTGAAGAGATAATTTGATAACACCAATAATCTTGCTATCGTTCGTATCATATTTAATACATTGTTAATGATCTAAAGATATATCTAAAAGGCATATTTAATCATCATCAAAGCAGCTTTAAATGCTTGTAGTTTAATTTAATTAAACACATTTACCTTATTTATCTTTCCCAACTTACTAATTTGTATCCATTTATACGCAAACACTGCCATTGTTACAATAACTAAATTATTAATAATCAATGAAAGAAGGGTTAATTTTATAAACTAATTTTACTTAAGTAAACAGTCACACATCAAGGAATTAGGTTTCTATTGCTATTTATAAATCAATTGGTTATCTTTAGTACAAAAACCTTCCTTTAAAAAGAGTACGTCTATAAAAAATATTATTTAGTTAAATGATGTTAAATGTAATAAATTCTACTTATATTATTTAAAGAAAAAGATTCAATATCTGATTATTCTAAGCAAATTAATTCATTATTAGAGTTTTAATAACTTCCAATGTAATTATCTAGTGGATCTGAATTCAGTAAGATACACTTTTTATTTTATGAGTTCTTACAAATTTAGAATCCATTAACAGCGCATTAAGGAATGGTAGATTCTTCTCTATCTCTTATGCAATTTCCAAATGAATCAACTCCAGTATAAGTAGGTAGTAAATCAACGCAATTGCTTGTTTCGTGAGAATAACATTTAGTCTATGAGCAAGATTCTCCATTTACTTCTTTTAAAAATAAGATGAAAGTAAAATATAAGATAATAAAAAAGCCTTGAATTAAAATCATTCGCTTAGCTTTTCTTTTCTCCTAATTTTAATTTTAAATTGAACTATTAATAAAATAATGATAATTAATTATTTTAATCCAAAAAAGGGATACTTTACATCTTTTTAAATCATTACTCCAAACTTTTTGTTCTCAAATATTAATAATCTTAATTAAATATATATATTCCACAGAAACAAGTCTACTAACAATAATCTTAAATTTATTTAGTGATTGAATAATCTACTTTTGCATAAAATAATTATTTATTAAGCTATTCCTTTTTCATTAAGTATTTCTTATTTGTTTCGAATTTATAATCCATAATTAAAAGTATTTATCTTTTATTATTTTATAATCCTTATCTTTTGCAAGTTTTATAGAGTTTTTTAAATATCTTTGAGTTATTTTAACTAAAATTTTTAAGATTTTCTGTTCAATTATTTAACTCTCAATTTTATTGCGGAAGATAATCACAAGTTTCTTATTATCTACTATAATTTATTATTTTATTTATCTCTTAATTTTCCATCTAGGCTTTAATTTTTTTTTAAATTTCTTCTCGTATAATTAAACTATTTGATAGACTTTTATCTTTATTTTATTTAACTTACCGATTATAATAGCTTTTACGAATAAATTTTTGACATGTTAAAACTAAAATTTATTAATTTCTTTATGAAAAGAAAAATTAATGTATTAATTAAATTGACTATTTAATAGTCTACATATTTGTTTAAAGATAAAAAAATATAAAATAGATACAATTTTAATAGATTTATTTCAAATTAAGAAAGTCGAAGGAGTTGATATATTCATTTTTTAATCAAATAGTATTTTTGTTTCTGATCTTTTTACTAGCATTCTCTATTTAACATATTCAAATAAATAGTTTTTTTATTTATAATTATTTAATTTTTTTAATCTACTATAAATTAAAACCTTAATTTTTAAGATATCCCATAATTAAGCAGGCTTTCTTTTATATTGTTATTTAAATTTGAAAGAATTAAGGATGTACTTTTTGAGAAATCTAACTTGATTCTCAAATAATTAACATAATAAATAAATAAAAGTAAATGTATGCATCATTAATTGGATAATGAATATCTATTCTTCACTAAAAGAAATATTTTTAGTAGTCATCATACCATAGCTAACTACTACTGTAATTCCAATAGATACTTCAATTTAATTCAATTTCCTACTTAAATAAGGTTAAACTAAAAAAAATTATAATTTTCTTTCTTCATAAAATAATAAGTATTTACATGTAAGAATTGAGATCACATAAGAAAGTTATATAGCACAGAAAATAGATGATTTCAAATAATTATCTTAGAAAAATATAGCTTCTATTATAAAAATAGCACATCTAACACTAATAGAACCAAATTCAAACCAGTAAAATTTATTTTTCTAATAGATAAATAAAGTACTCAAAGGGCTTCTGAAAGTATTCAAAAAGAATCGATTAGTAAATAAGTAAATATTTAATAGAACTACAAGGATTATAATTACTGCTATTACTGTTAAAAATAGAGTCAACCCTAATTTACTATCATTACATAATAAATTTGGATAGTCTTTGGAGTAAGATTAATTTTCTACAGTTATACAAGAAATCTAATTATTGTAAATAATGAATAATATATAAAAAAGAATAAATATAATATATTTTACAGTTCCAATTGTATATTTTGCAATATAAGGAATATGGTGAAGGAACAAAAAGATCAGCACTGAAAATTTAGTATTTTTATTAATAGAAGGTAAGAAATGTAAGAATAGAAAGGTAATTCCAGAAAATCCTATTAAGAAAGCAAGCCCTATAAATAATCTAACATATTCATATGGCATGAGCTTAAAGTCTAGATAATTTATTAATTCACAATCAAAAATTCTTATATATGATCCAGGTATATTAGTTAATTAATATATTATTTACTGTATTTCTGTAGGTAGTCTTGAAATAAAAGGAGTTAAAACTTATAAGCACTAAATGTAATTAATTAAAAGCTTTAATATATAAAATTCCTCCGATTAAGTCATACTTTTAATGTTTAGTGCTAAAAATATATTGTTTTCTGTTTATTACTTCTACTACTCTTTCTAAATATTTATATTTATGTAGTAAATCATTATAATAAAAAGAATTATACTTATCATTATTACAATTATATTTACAATAATCGAATAATAATCTCCACACCTATTTCATTATAAAAAAAATTATTATCATTATTATTAGAAAGGGGGATTTTTTATATCAATTAAATCTATGTTGGATTTTTTGGTTAATTAAATATTCATTAATTAGAATTCGATTTATTTAACACCCAAAAAAAAATTAAAAAATAGTATAATGTAAAAACCAAATTTTCTTTTTTCATAAAATATTTTAATATAAATTTTAAAAAAAGTTTAATACCCTCTTTTTCTTTTAGTATTATAAATTAAATAAATTACACTTCACATTTAAATGGTGTTATTTAAAAGTATTTATTCGTCCAATACTTTGCTCTTAAATCACAGGCTAAGCATAAAACTCCTATATTTCCTAAATATTAAATTTATGAAGTATCAATAGTTGATAAAAAATTTACCTTCTTTACAATATCTAACTTCATCTTAAATTAAACTGATTGATTGATTTCTTCTATTCAAATCTCCTATACAATTTTAAGGAACTATACAATTATGATAATTATAAGAAAGTAAAGAGGATCTCCACATCCCTGGAGGTAGAAATATTCTATCTGAATCACAGATAAAATCATTAGGACATTTAAAGCATTTCTCACCTTCGTTAAGATTAAAAGTAGTTCTAGGACATTTATAGCATCTATCTTTTTTATCTAACTCTACATATAAAGTATGACCTTTTGGACAAAGTTTTCTAAATCTAACATAAATATCAAATGTTTATTAAGTATTAAAACTTGTTAAATATCCTTTATTATCATATATTGGAAATTATATAAAATCACTTGACAATTTTATTTTTATTTCACTTCCAAGTCTTCCACACAATTCTAATATGTCTGTTAAATTAAATATACCACTTTTTTTTTTAATTTAAAAAGGGTATGCGTAATAGTCATCATCAGATTGTATTTCTAACTCTTATGATATATCGCTCTCTGCAATAGTAATGCTCTAATTTTCTGAATTTATTAATTCTAATATAACTTCATCCTATTTTATCATAAAAAAATTTAATAATTTTAATTTTTTATTTTCAATAATTTCTAAATAAATACTTGTAAAGTTCCACTTATATGATTCTCGATAATAATTTTTTATTTATATTCTATATTATTTTTTACACCCCTTATTCCAATAGCAGATTACACTAACTAGTTTCCGTAAAGCTTTGCTTAATTATTATCTAATTTATTCTTATAAATTCTATAAATAGGAATATTTTATAGTTAAAAAAAGGTGCTTCCTGCCATAGCTTCATTTCTCAAAAAATATGATTTCAATATGCTTATATTCTCCAAATTCTCATTTTATTCTTTATTAGAAGCAACTGCTCCTCCAAATTTATCAGCTTTATTTTCGATGAAATTAGTTTCTGCTATATTAACTAGAGCATTTTAAATGTAAATAGATCCACCATTTAATAAAGCAGTATTATTATAAAAAGTACAATTCAATATAGTTTAGTTCTTATTACTGTTTTCTATTATATATTCTAAATTAATATCATAACTTTAGAGAAGTCTTAATTTGTTTGAAGTAGGTTAGGATAAAAAAAGAGACCCACCATTAATTGCAGTATTATTTTGGAATAAACTTTAATGGATAAATAGCCTCTTTGAGTTAATTTTAATATTTCCTTACTCACAGTTAGAGCAATACAATGATTAAAATTTGGTGTATTTAATAGAAGTGTAAATAGTATTGATATAAATTAGGCTATCTATAATTTTATTGTTTAATTATATTGAATATATTTATCTATAATCCTCTTCTATTATTTATAATTTTTTTGTATTTTATATGTTCAATAAACTATTTAATACATTAATTTAACTAATTTGATTCTACTAAAAGGTAATTAAATTAACACTATCGACTGAAAATAATCTTTAAAAAGTATATTTTAGTAAATCTTCATTCATCAAATCTATTTGGCTTTATTCAATAGAAGATCTTATTTCACATTAGGTCATTTCTATAGAGTCGAAACTAAATAAATAGAATTATTCAGTTATTGTAGCTTCATTTTCTTCTTATGAGAAGAAAAGAGAAAGTTGTTAAACTAAACTTATTAAAGCAATGGAGGTAGTGAAATTAGACTATACAAATATTATTTAATTTTTTTTTAATGTTTGTTAGGAGTAAAGATTACTTCCTCTTTATGAAAGATTATCCCTAAAAGATGTATAATAAGTAATTAATTAAACTCTATTCCATGATCTTGATAGATAAATAGCTCCACCACCACTAAGAGAAATATTATTTTCAATAATTGAATCTATTAAATTAATTTCAGTATTACCTAATGTTATAACAGCATCAATATATATAGCCCCTCCAAAGCAATTTTTATTCTTTTTCGAGTTATAACTCCAATTTGATCTAAATGTAGAATTAATAATATGGCCTTACGATGAATATACAGGTTTCCAGTATATTGCTCCTCCTTGGAATGCAAGACCTCCAAAAAATATTGATTTTACAATATATAAATTTTAAGTTTCTAATTACAATAGTCCTCCTTATATAATAGACTCATTAATTTATAGTTTTGAAATTGTATCCAGGTTTATTATAAAATTAGAATCAGTTAATCTTAGTTCATATGAGATAACTTATAGGATATTTTACATAGGATGTTAATATTTACTTTAGAAATTGAAATCTTTTATTTTAATAATACCTACCGGAATATTAATAATTATTAATGATGATTTATAAAATGGTACTCCCTAATTTAAAATTTAAAAATATTAATTTAAAAATACGTTTCAAATAAAATTTTACTTATTTATCCTCTATTTTCCTATTAAAGTTATTGATAATGAAGTTTGATAGTAAGATGGATCCATCTACTTAAGAATTTATCTGAATAAGAGATTCAATATTAGAACTAAATGAATAATTTTCATTTCTGTTTATTTGAATATTGTTTGTTTCAAATTATTTTAATTAGATAGTATAAATATTTTTATTTTCTGAATTTACTCTATTCATTATTTATTAAATTTTTAGCAAAAACTCATTAGCTATGATGTTCGTCGATTTAAAATCAGTAATTAGACATGTCTTATTTAGTCCATAAATATCGAAAACACTATAAGTATTACTAACATAATTGTCATCTCCTATTATTATTCTCGACATTTCAATATTCTAGACATCAAATATTTTAACAAATTAATTAATTTATTTATCTTTCAAGGTAATATTTTTCATTTTCAAATTGAGGATAGAGTTTAAATAAAATAGTTTGTAGGATGTTTAGGTATATAAATTATCACTAAGATAAAAGTTAGTCATGTTTAGATTCAATACATGATTACCAATAGCTTCAAAAATCAATGAATCTTTTGATTCTATTTTATTTCTCTCTAAAGTAAAATTAATAAAACTAAACTATTAAATTTAATATTTTGCTTATAAAACTATAGAAAGCTTAAAGAAAGTAACAATAATAACTAAAGTATTAGTAACTTAAAAATCTATGATATTTATTGTATTTAGCTAAAATAAGCTCATTTATTCACTTACTCTTGTATTTTAGGATATTAACTAACTATTTGTAATTTCTATCTAACTGAAAAATGAATCTACTAAGCTTACACCTACTATCAACTAGGAATAGTCAGAAATAATAGAATTATCTATTTTCATCTTTGTTAAATTCATTTATATAAATTAACTATTCGATTAAGATAAATCAAATAATATAGATTCTTCTTTCAAGCTGCTCTAAATTATCTATAAATTACTTAAACTTATATTTCCTTAGAATGGAAAGTTTAAAAAATTAGATTTTACAAATAAGCAATTAACTAATTTGATATCTTAAAGACTATAAAATAAAATCGGGGATTTTAAATTAAAGTTAATATTTATCAATGGCATATTTTAATTAGTGATGTTAGTAAATAAGACATTTTTCATAATGAGAGTACTATTAAACTATGAAAATTAAAATTTAAATAAGTTTGGTGCTTAAGTTTTTGATGTCACAGTTATATTCTCCATTTAGATTATGTCAATAACATTATTAAATACATTATATCCGAAATTTTATCCAACTTATAAGGGATAAATATTAATATTCTCTGAGTTAAATCCTGAAATAGTAGAAACAGAATCTTAAAATAACATAAAATCTGTTTCATAATTTTAAGTCTAATTTGCTCTTATAGTTAATTTAACATACTCTAGAGAATAGATTTTTCCTTGTAAATTTGATTTTATGCTAAAATTTTTTTATTCTATGCATTTTCTATCTTTATCAACATAATTGATAACTAACTCCAACTCTCTTAACTATAACTCATTATAATAAACAATAGCTCGATCGAAATCTGATTCATTAATTAGAAGTTTTTCAACATCAACTTCTCCAATTTTAAATAAATTCATAGGATCATCTATTGTACCAGTGCCTAATAGTTAAGAAGCACTACCACAAAAAGCATAAATAACAGTTTGTTTCTTAAAATAACAGCCATTATCTTCTTTCAAACAAAGTGAACACTTCATTCTTTTCCTATCAAATCTGATTTCATATCTTTAAAAATCTATCATATCACTTTATAATTTATTCTTACAGCTATAGCATTTTGTATTATATATATCTAAAGCACTTTCTAAAAAATATTTATCTTTATCTTCACAAGTTTCACATCTTATTTAAAAAATATTTTAAAATCTAATAACTAAATAAAATTGATAATTTACAAAATTGGGCAAAGTTTGCAATTTTACTAATTTTAATCATAGCTAACCATTAGATTTATATCATTTAAGTAATTTTGATCGAAATACATGCTAGCAATAAACATTTAAATAGATTTTATTTCATTAAAGAGTGAGGTCAAATTACATTTTAAACAAATAGGTTAATTGTTATCAATAGAACATTATTGACAATATTTACCACATATTGGAAGTTCACATTTTGAAAGATTTTAAGCTAAATATCCATTATCTTCACAGTTTGTGCAAATAGTAGCAATTTTAAACTCTTTATAATAATTAAGTCTTTAATCTAGAGTAAGTTCATAAGTTTTCTAGATTTCATTAACAAAAATATTGGTGAAGTTTAATTTAACACCATTTTAAAATCCGTATTCATAACATGTAGTACAACCAGAAGGACATGGGATGCATCCATTAATACTAGGAATGTATCCTCTTTTAGAGCACTAAATGCATTAGAATAACTCCCCTTCAGGATAATGAGAAAATTATATACAGTTAATACATCCCTTTATCTTAATTAAATATATAAATTATATTATAAATTATAATTATACTCATATATTTACTTATAAGGAACACCTTTTATTATCATCCATGGTACAATTTCGATGTGTTTAATCTTAATAATATAAAGGTCTATCATTAAAACAGTGGTTATAATTTATACTTGCTATATATAAAGTTCTAATAGTCTCTACCCAATTACCATATTAACTGGTATGATTAATAATAGTTTCATCTATTTTAGTTTAGCAAATATAAGAATTACTATTAGGTATTTATGATATTAGATGTGAAGGTATTATTTCGAAACATTTCCCTTGATCCACGCAAAAAAATTAATCACATCTTAAACATTCGAAACCAATATTTGAGCCTTATACAGTTAAATCTAAATAAGTTGACAATTTTAAGCCATTAGATTTATTATCAAATTCCCTGCAATATTTTTCTTGATAATAATTAGGCTCACAATCAATTTCTATAATTAAAAATAATAATAAAGTATATATAAAACATTAAAATTTCCTTACTATTCCATGCAACTTTGTAATTTTGTTTACATCTTAAACATACTCTCTCGACTTCATTAATTTCAAAAGTTGTAAAACCATATCTTTTGCTGTTCAATAGCTTGTCTGTTCCTTTTTTTTCTTAAATAAATTAAATAATTAATTAGAAAATTTCACTAAATTTGAAAAATATATACTCAATGAACATTCTTCGCACTTATCTCCACAAGGTAAGCAAGATTAATAATCATTACTAATCATGAACTCCTAATAACATTATCTGCAAGAAAAAATGGTTTTAATATTTACAAACGAAAATTATCCTAGTCCTTCAAGTTAAAAATCTTCAAATTTAATTAAATTTTCTCCTTTTAAAATAGACAATCCACATTCTATACAATTTATTGGGCATTTTTAGCACTGATAAGTAGTATTAACAAAATACTAATCAATACATCTCATGCAATTAAATCCTCCTTCTGAATTTTAATCACATCTTAAACATTCACTTTAGCCTATAAATATATAAAAATGATCAGCTATAATTAATTGTTTTGATCTTACATTATGAAGGAGCTGCTATGCGATTTAAAACTTAAGTAGATTTTGGGGATTTATTTAACTATGAGATAGATAAGTTTTAGGTATTTCCAGTCGATACTCTATAATATTAAGTTCTTGAAAATTTAACATCCAATTTGTTAATTCCTTGGAATTTAATTATTGCTTAACTGCATTGTTTATTCGTTTAATTACAATCTAACCTTTAAAAAAATGTTATTAACTTAATAAAAAATATTAAATATTACCATGAATTTCTCTCTAAGTTACATTCAGCACATTTATAAGAATATTGAGAAATCAAACTATTAGGTGAAGAATTATAATAGTCGATCGATAAAGAATCACATTTAACACATTGTTATTTTTAATTAATGGAATCATATTATAGAAAGTAATCTTCTATACATTAAGTGCAGTAATTTTGATTATCACATAATCTACATCTATTTAATTTAATTAATTAAGAAAATTACTTTAATTTACTAATAATTAGAGATAAGTAATTTACCCTTCTGGACATTTTTAACTTTATAATGAGCAATCAGTTTTAGGAAAACAATCTTCTTTAATATAAGCTAACTTAAGGTTAAAATAGCTATTTGGAATAGGGGTAAATTTCTAATAGCAAAATCCATCCCCTGGATTGTTGAAATACTTCTAACAGATTAAACAAGTTTTTGTTATGTTAGCTATTTCTAAAGGTTAGCAGATATCATTTTTATCTTTACACAATAGTTCTTTATACTTGTTAATTTCATCTAAATTCTATGTAAAGCACTATTTATCTTATCTGTAAATATATAAGCATACTTTTAGAGGGTAATTTTCAACAACTAACTATCCTTTTATGCAAGTTTGGTTAAATTCTTATAAGCAATAACCTAGAGGACATACTTAACATCCTTATGAATTGACATTTAAGCAAAATCCTAATTAAATGAAAGATCATTCAAATATTTTTTTAAATCTTAATTTATTACCATTTCTATCTTAGCAATATTAAATTCCTATGGGAATACACACTCCACTAGATAAGCATTCATTATAGGAGCATCTTACGCATGAAGTTGAATCAGTTTACAAGACACATTAACCTTATTGATCAGAGCATTTAAAGTTTCCTTCTACTTTTTAGCAATATTGCCCATTAGAATTGGTGTTTATGCAATACACTCCTTAAAAGCATTTTTTCTATATTAATATAATAAATATTTAATTTAAAGATATTAGTATTCATCAATATACAATCTCAGATTAATGAGCAACATTCATATCTCCTTGAGAAACACAATAACCAGTTCCTTTATAAATTCCTATTTTAAAATTGATAATTAAACGTTAGAATCTAATCCAAATTCTTTACCAATTTAATTTGGTTATTTATAATCTATTTGAACACATTTCTAATCATCAGCATAAGTTTCACCTATCATAATGCAGAAACTAATTTCAATAAATAGATTTATTATAAAATTATTTGTTGAAATATATTTACTCTTCCATACATTCTAAAGCTCCATACATTCCTGAATCACCTTCAACGAGGCAGTCACCTGTTTTCTTTTCTCTGCCAGGATAAGATGATTAAAGATAAATACACATTTTGTTAAGAATACAAAATCCTAGAGCACAGTTTGAGACATATTATTATTAAGCTTCCATACAAGTCTAATCTTCTTCATTCCTTCCAATTTATAATGGTAAGGATCCATCTAATACTACACATTAACCATCTAATAAACAATAATCCCCAATTAAACAACTTATACTGTTGGCTTTATTTTAAAATTAATTAAGATTTCGATTTTGTCTTAAAGTATTTTACTTGTATTTATGTCTTAACAAGTTTCATCTTTTGCTTTTGCTTTCACCTTTTTAGTAGTTGTAAAGAAAGTGCTTGTTTCTTATAAAGGATGACATACCATAGAATTCCTATAAAAAATAAAAGACAATTAATATTTTAAATAAAATAGAAAATATACGATAGTTATAGGATACAATATTATTAGCTACTGCAAAGTGTAATACCTATTTTTAATTAAATTAAAGTTAGAATTCATTTTTATTAACTAAAGTAGATACCTAAAACACTTTATTCCAATTATTTTAAACATCTATTTGACACTTTCTCTAGTCCTAAATATTAATCATTTTCTACATATGAGCCAAGTAATAAGCAATATTTTATAGTAGAGGATTTATAATAAATACAATAACCTTATGGACACTACTCTATATTTTATCCAGCTTCAGTTAAAGGTTAGTAAGGTAAACAATTTGTTGTACCTTCTTCTCTTGAGAAGTATAAAGAATTTGAATCCGAAATCATCTAATAACATTAATTATTATATTAACACTCATCCATTTTACTACAGCTATTATTTTTTAATTCAGTTAAAATAAAAAAATATATTATCCAAAATATTCTAAAAATTTTCATAAATTATAATACTCCCCTCCCAAAATGTTTTCCTATCAGCAGATATTAACCAAATTAATTTATTGGAATAAATATAAAATGCAAAAACGAATAATAACCTACCCCACCCTATAATTTTATATACTACCTACCCATGGATAATTATTTTAAGTTAATTAATGAAGTTAGTATATAAAACTAATTACATCTTTTAGGCAGAAGGTTTACAATTTCCATTAGAATCAATCTCAAATTAGTGTAAATTCATATTTTAGCACTAATCTGATATTCCAGTTTAGGTTTTATTTTTTGTATCATTATAAGTATATGTCCCTTTAGATAAGCAGTCATATTTTGAACACCAAGCAACTTTATTTGCTATTTTAATTAATTAAAATTTATTTTCATATTTATTTAAAAGAAATAATACCTGTATAAGTCTCATCTCTTAAAGCACATTCGTTACTTTTCAATCCTCCCTATTTAATGATAGAATTTTTTAAAATTTTTAGTAATTAATTAAACAAATATTACCCCAAAATTATTTGAGTTTGTGATAAGCTAACACGCTTTTTTACCACTATCTGCTGTATGGATACAACTAATGTGATTTTAAAATGAGTAACATTCTAAGAAATCTATTTCACCATCTCCTGAACATTCTTAATTATGTTTTTTAGATATAAATTGATAGCTATTAAGCTCTTAACACTGTGAACCAAAGAAACAATACCTCATTATTGTATTTATAAGTTACTAAACAAACGAATAAAAAAATTAGTTTTAATAAATGGTAATTTTCTTACTAAGTAATACAATAATCAAGAGAATCTAATGCGGTATTAATAGTTTAGCCATATTCGATACAATTATAAGATTTTGTTCTACCAACAGTATTCTAAAGAGGATCATCTGTCACAATAATAGTTTAATTTTGATACAAACAATAAATTTTTGATAGAGAAACTATTTCTAATAAAAAAAATATTTAATTAATATTATACAAATTTGACAATTTTTAACTTACAATCCAATTCAATTTGAGTATTGACCTGAGTAGATTCTACACATTAATAAACATTTTTTATTTTAATTACTCCAATTATAGTAGAGTTAGATAAATAATCAATGCAGGCAGTAGTAGTTGGTGATTTTTAAAGCAAACAAATGGATGTACCATCTCCATAACAACTTTAAACTTTTCCTTCAAAATCTAATGCAACACATTTACCATCAACATCCTTACCAGCTTACATACTTGGATTTAAGTCAGAACAAGTATCTCCATTTAAGCATTATCTAAAAAATGTTTAATTCATAAATTAATCTATTAAAACTTTATAAGTGATATTTACTCAGCCTTGCAGTAGCACAAGAGACTATTTTAGGGTTAATTTTATTCATATACTTTTAAATCACTATTTTAGCAAAATTGTGTTTTGAGGAATTGAATACCTTTAATTACAAAATTAAAATATAAATCTGTCTAATTGGAAATAAAGATTTACTATTTATATCAAATGTCTTTTATAGAATATCTGCTTTTTCTATACATATTAGTACATCAAAAGTATTCTTATAAACACCAATATAGTCATCAATTGTGCTAGAATTTAGTTTTACACACATTGTACCCATTGAATTTATACATATATTAAAGTTATCAACTATACAAAGATCAACCTTTGAGTATAATTATCTTTCTTAAACACAATTTCCTTCTTATGTTACTCCAAAATATTATGGTAGAATAGTTTCGCAGCTACTAGAAATATCTGAATAGCATTCGTCAGGTAGACATAAAAAACAATTCACAACTTTTAAGACTTATAAATAAAAGCAAAATGCTATCCAAATTATAATCTACTTCATTAAAGTCTTTTACTTAAATTCAATTCTTTTTAATTAACTTATTGTTTATCTTAATTTCTTTATTCCCATAACAAAAAAGTAAAAACAAAAAAAGTTTATTATTATTTCTTTTTTAAGGATAAGTTGTAGAAAGAACTATGTTGGGTAATTCAACCCTTAAAATTTAAGAAAATTTTTCTAATATTGTTGATACTGTTTTACAATATTGATCTTTATCTTAAATTACTTTTTTTCTTTATGATCATTTCCATTAATTTTTATTTGGTTACTTTTTATGTCTGTAATAATATCCATTTATTGCTATATGAATTTCAGAATTTATTTAATTAAATGTAAACTTCATTTGAAATCCACCAGAATCTAAAATTAAAGAGTAGTGACTGCTATATTCTATAAAATTGTTAAGAAGTTATATGATTAAACTATATTTTTAACTTGAAAGGATAAAATTTAATATATTAGATACAAAAGTAATATAAATCTAATTAAATTCAATTAAAATCAGTGTTTTTAATGGAAAATAAATAACCAAATAAACATTATTGTCATTTTAAATAATTTTAGTATTATATTTAATAGCAGCATCAAAAATTCATATAAGACACAATTTGCAAACCTTTTTATAATTTTACCTAAATGTGAAAAATAAAGTGATATTTATTAACTTAAAATAATTTTTTATTTTTTATTTAATGTAAAACCTCTTATTATTTAAATATTTTATAATATTTATTTTAGAATGTAACCTATAAAGATATATCCCAAAGTATCCAAGAATAATGTATTTACTGATACTGATTAAAATAGAAAGTGCAGTAATCCTATTAATATGTGTTTGGTTTTGATATCCTTAGTGAATATTTGATAAGAATTTTTGCAGTAAATTAGGATCCTTGATTGTACAACTTTTATAAATATTTATGAGATATAATTTTATAGAATAGAGTAAAATTTATAATAGGCTTTTTCACTAAAACATATTCCTTGAGTTCTTATAATTTATTCTTTTATAAAAAATGATATCTTCTATAATATCTTAAAAGAATTAAAGGTCTCATTAAAAATTGAATTATTAATAAATAACAAAAAAATAAAATTAAATTCCTATATTAATAGAATAATCATAATGAATTTACTCCTTTAAATTATTTAACCTAATTGATGCAATTAAAAGATTATTTATATGATTATCTGTAAGTATAGATAAATTAATATTGACAAAAAATAATAATTAGATCCAACTAAATTAAATACCATCAATTTTGTCTTACATTCAAAACAATATTTCTTACTATCAGATAAACTGGTATACCGCATCTTACTTTATGTAATATCATTATCAAAAATTTAAGAAATAAGTAAATTCCTATTACAAAAACTTGAGGCTCAGATTTTTAAAATAAACATTTTGTGAGATCTATTATATAGCTATACAATTAATTATTTTACAATCAAAATGCAAAGATGAATATTATTCTGAATCCAAATTTTTGAGAATCATATCTATTTAATCAATAATAAATATCGAAGTGTAATATATATTCCGATTTAATATTATAAGTAGTAAAGTTGTTTTGAAGAAATAATCATAGCATCATTCATTTTTATCTACATTTAAATAATATAATTTTTTAAAAAAATATCCTATTATTATATAATGTTAAAAGAGGTTTAATTATAAGCTACTACCTTCTTGAAGTTATAAAAAAATGTTATGAATTTAATATAATATTTTAAATTCATAATAAATCATAAAAAGTAGAATAATTAAATCTAATATGACTAACATTCTTTTGCTTTAAAAAAGTCAATAAAGGCGAATATTATTATGATTAAGAAAATTAAGAGTGTAAGAGAGAATCTTAAATTCGTTTGAATCTTATTATTAATATTAAAATTCTCATTCTAGATAAATTAAATAGATCACCTCTTATTTAATATTAATAATAGAAGTGCTTAAAAATTGGTAATTAAATCATACTACCTATCCTCATTTATTAATCCAACCCTCCACCCCAAACTTTTTGACCAAATTATGGTCTTTTTGAGAAGTTGGGGAATAATATCTTTTCCATAAAATGGTAAGATAATACTAATATTTTATATTACTTACTTTACTATTAATTATCAACTAAAATTAACCTTATGTAGCTTTTTGAGATTTAAATTTATAAGAATAATTATCCCTTTTTTTGAAGATTTAATAATAATTGGTCTATTATAGATCTATTCCAATTAAAAATGATTCAATTTTTTGATTTACTTTAAGCCCTCTTATTTAGAATTTTATTTATATTAAATATATTTGTTATTTTATAATTGACAAGTTAATAGTAAAAATTTTGATTATATTTGCTAGTATTGCTAATTCAATATGAGCATCTATCTATCTATTTCATTTACTTTAAATTATGTGAAGTTTTTCTCTCCATTTAATTTTTATATTTGCAGGTCTATTCTAATAAATTTTATGACTTACATTCTATTATTCTTCTCAAATTTCTGTAAATAAATGTAATTCTGACGTCCTTTATATACTTACACTAGCTTAAATTTATTACAATAAATTATATCCAAAAATCTAGTCAATTTAATTAAAATCTATAAAAAATTTATTTTTATTTAGGATTATTTAAATTATCATTTTACTATGAAGAATAGATTATTATAGATAATAATTTATCAGAATGTTCAATAGAAAATTGATTAATAAATACGATAAGTGATAATTTGAAAATTAGATGTTTTCTACTTTAAAATAACATTTTGTTTTTTTAAGAATATCCCTTCCTCTTTAAAATATCGGCAGATTAATTTTTAAAAACTTCTATTCTTAATACTAGTTTTAATTTGATATTTGTAAAATTACGAAGATATTCAAATTGATAATCTGATTCTTTTCAAGCTGCTTAATTTGATTTTAATATTCTTATTTTATATTATCTTCAAAACTCTATCTTAAAATATTGGTAGGAGATTCTATTAATTTACTATTATAGAAGTGTTTAAAAATTTAAATCCGGTTTTATTCAGATAAGCACCTAAATTAGGGTTACTTTTTTCTTCAATACTAGAATTAATTTTGAGGATAATCTGATTGAACAATTAATATTTTTTTACTTAATAATATTCTTTTAGAGTTTATAGCTTTGATTTCCTTTATTTCCATATCAAAATTTATACTTGACCCCAACATATTCTTTTTTAATTTTCTTCATACTTTAATTTCATAATTAAAATTTACTTTAGAAATATTCTTCCTTTGAAATTTCATCTTAATTATCTATTCCTTTAGAGGAATTAATTTGTTTACTTTAAATTAAAGTTAATATTCTAAAAAAATTAATAAGCTGAATTAAATTAAAACAATAAAACCTAGTCAAAAAATAAAAAAATAAGTAGTAAAAAATATCTATTTTTATTCACCTTAGCATTAAAAATAAATCTCTAAATAGACTTGACGCAAAATGGAAAAGTTATTCTTCAAATGTAGCTAACTACTGCATTTTTATGAAGTTTAGAATCAAAAAAGAATGGCAACCATATATGCAGTGATTAGCTAATTCTTTTTGACATTTATGTTTCTTTGTATTGCATTGCTAAAGGATGAATTCTCTTCTATCCAAATTGTCAATATGAGAATGATTCTAGGTTTCATTTTTAACACTACCTTCTGTAAAATCAATAGAATACCAATATATTCTTAGTAACCTTATACGTTTAGACTTCTTACTCTTAGAGGTATTCTAGGTGGATTGAGTATGACTTGTGTCTTCACATGCTTAACCTTAATGAGTGTTTCTGATGGAGTTGTTATGATTAATACAAACCCTATTTGGACTAACTTTCTAGCCTATTTCATATTAGATGAGTAACTATCAAGCAAAGCAATTGGATTTTGTATGATTTCCTTTATAGGCATCATCTTAGTTAGTAGACCTACTTCTATATTTGGATAATCTCAAACTGATCACTAATAAATCTAGAACTAGTTATATGGTACAGCTTTCGGTTTGATAGGTAGTATATTTGTGTCTCTTGTAGCTATAGTTGTTAGAACACTCTCACATACACTCAAATGCAGTGGAGCTATGCATATGCAGTATAATTACTTTATTGGAATATTCTTCACAACAATCCTTTTACTTCTTCATAATGCTGATAAATCATTTACTATTACTTTTAGATTCTTATATATCAGTATCCTCCTCTCATTTAGTGGGTTTATTGGTTAACTCCTTATTTCTAAATCATATTCTCTAGAAAAAGCTTCAATCATATCTCCTTTATAATATCTACAAGTTGTGTTCTCTTTCTTGATTGATATATTCCTCTTAAAAAGCAAAATTTTTATTACCAGTATAATTGGTGCTTCACTTATCATCTTAGGTAGTATAGGTATTATCTTATGATGTCTATGTTAAATATCTAGAGCTTAAACAGTTAAATCTTTCCTTTAATTTATAATTTCAATTAATTTGTCACATCACTCAATTATAGGTAGCAAAATAAAATTACTCTTAAAATGTAATTATCAAACTATAGGATTATTAATTTTAAATAGTTTTATTTATTTATTTATTTCTAACAATAATAATTTCTGCTAATAGTATAGTTTTTATGTAACAATAGTATTTATTATTTATTAAAAATTAGTTTTCAAATATCAATTTAAATTTATATCACCATCAAACCAGAAAGTAATTAATAAATGAGTAATAACTTTAGAAATTTAGGTATTTAAATAAAACTGTTATAGTATTTGAGGTTCTTATTCATTCAAAAAACCTATCAAAAATAAGAAATGGAAAACAGGTTAAAGGTTAATAAAGGACTTTACTAATGGAAATATTCAATATAATTTAATAATATTACAAATTATTCAGTTTATACTAAATATTTTCAATTATTTTTGTATTATATAAAATTATCAATTCAATATTTTTTTAAAATTATTATTATTATAAAAGTTAAAAATAATTTAACATATTTATTTCAATAAAGCAAAATTATTAAATTTTATGTAGCCTTTCATATACTCACTAAGACTTTTAAAATATAGATAATTGAATTTAAAAAATTATATTAATTTATTAATTCTAAAAAAAAACATTCTTAATTTTTTTAAAATAAATAAATTTTTATTAAAACTAGTAAATTAAATATAAATGATACAGTTTTAATTAATTTATTTCAAATAAAGACTGTAGAAGGAGTTGATATATTTGTTTTCTAATCAAATAATGTTTTTCTTTCAAATCTTTATTATGACATTTTCATTTTAATATATTCAAATAAATTCTGTTTTAATTTATATTTCTCAAATTTTCTTAATCTAATTTTTATTAAAACCCTTGTTTTTAAGATATCCCATAATTCAATAGGATTTCTTTTATATAGCTATTTGGATCTGATATAATTGAGGAAGTGCTATTAAAGATTTCGAACTTAATTCTCAAATAACTTATATATCAGATAAATAAATGTAAATAAATGCATGACTAGTTAGATATAGAAAATCTAATCATCGCTAAAAGAAATATCTCTAGTTATCATCATACCATAGCTAACTGCTATTGCAATTCCGATAGATACTTCAATTTAATTCAATTATCTATTTATATAAGGTTAAACTAAAAAAATAATTTAAAAAATGTTTTCTTCTAAAAATAAATATATATTTACATGTAAGAATTAAGATCACATAAGAAAGCTATATTGCACACAAAATAGATGATTTCACTTAATTATCTTAGAAAAATAAAGCATCTACCATAAAAGCAATAGATCTAAAACCAATTTAACCAAATTCAAACCAGTAATATTTATTTTTCTAGTAGATAAATAAAGTACTCAAAGGGCTTCTGATGGTATTCAAAAAGAATCGTTAACCATATAAATAATTGTTTAATAGAACTAGTAGAATTATTATTACTCCTATTGCTGTAAAAAATAGATATAAACCTAATTTATTGTCATTACAAATTAAACTTGGATAGTCTTTAGAGTAAGATTATTATTCAACAGTTATACAAGATATCTAATTATTTAAAATATTAAATTAATATAGAAAAGATTAATATAATCTTACAATCCCAATAGAGCTTCTAAATATATAAGGAATATGGTGAAGGAACAAAAATATCACAGCTGAAAATTTAGTATTTTTATTAAAAGAAGGTAAGAAGTGTAAGAATAGAAATGTAATTCCAGAAAATCCTACTAAGACAGAAAGCCCAATTAATAATCTAACATACTCATATGGATATTGCTAAAAGTCTAAAAAATGAATTAATTCGCAATCAAAAAATCTAATAAATGAAGCAGGTATGTTTGGAATTTAATAAATCATTTACTATATTTCATCAGGCAGTCTTGAAATAAAAGGAAATAAAATTTATAAACACTAAATATAATTAGTAATAAACTTTAATAAATAAAACTACTCTTATTTATTAGCACTTTTTATTTTTAGAGTAGTAATATCTTCTTCTCTTTTCTACATCTACTATTATTAAATAATTACATTTATATAGTAAATCATTACTATAAAAAGAATTAGACTAGTCAATAATATAAATATATTCTTAATAATTGAATATGAATCTCCACACCTATTTCATTAAAAATTGTATTATTATAAAAGTGGGATAATTTTGTAAATTTTAAAAGATAGGATTTTATAATATTTAAGGGAATTTTTTATTTTCTAGTTTACTTTTTTTTTAAAATCATGATTAATTTTCCCTATTTATTCTTATTTAATATTAAGTTATTCTCTATTAATAGGGGTATGAGTATTTTTTGATAATAAAATTATAATTTTCCTAATTTCTATTAATAAAATATTAATTTTCAAAATTTTAATTCTAAAAAATATTTAATATCCCCTTTTTCTATCAAAATAAATAAATCATTACATTTGACATTTAAATGGTGTTATTTAAAAGTATTTATTTGTCCAATACTTTGCTCTTAAATCACAGGCTAAGCATAAAACTCCGATATTTCCTAAATAAAAAATATATGAAGAATTAATAATTGATAAAGAAATTTACCTTCTTTACAATATCTAACTTCATCTTAAACTAAACTAGTTGATTGATTTCTTCGATTCAAATCTCCTACACAATTTTATGGAACAATGCAACTCTAATAATTATAGGTTAACAAAGAGGATCTCCACATTCCAGGAGGTAAAAATATTTTATCTGAATCGCAGATAAAATTAATAGGGCATTTAAAACATTTCTCTCCTTCGTTAAGATTGAAAGTAGTTTTAGGACATTTAGAGCATCTATCTTTTTTATCTTACTCTACATATAAAGTATGACCTTTTGGACACAGTTTTCTAAATCTAACATTAATATCAAATGAAGATTATTAAGTATTATAGCTGACTAAATATCCTTTGCTGTTATAAATTGGAATATATATAAAATCACTTGACAATTTTATTTTTATTTCACTTCCAAGTCTTCCACACAATTCTAATATGTCTGTTAAATTAAAGATACCACTTTTTTTTACAATTTATAAAGGGTAAGAGTAATAGTCATCATCAGATTGTATTTCTAACTATAATGATACATCACTCTCTGCTATTGAAATACTCTAATTTTCTGAATTTATCAATTCTATTATTACTACATCCTATTTTATTATATTTAATAATTTTAATTTTTTATTTTTAATTATTTCTAAATAATTACTTGTAGAGTTCCACTTATATGATTCTCAATAGTAATCTTTTATTTATATTCTATATTATTTTTTACACCCCTTATTCCAATAGCTGATTACACCAACTCATTTCCATATAGCTTTGCTTTATTATTGTCTAATTTATTCTTATAAATTCTAAAAATAGGAATATTTTATAGTTAATAAAAAGGGCTTCCTACCATAGCTTCATTTCTCAAAAAATATGAGTTCAGTATACTTATATTCTCCAAATTCTAATTTTTTTCTTTGCTTGATACAATTGCTCCTCCAAATTATTAAGCCTTGTTTTCTACGAAATAAGTTTCTATTATGTTAATAAGAGCGTTTTAAATGTAAATAGATCCACCATTTAGTAAAGCTGTGTTTTTATAAAATGTACAATTCAAGATAGTTTAATTTTTATCACTCATTTCTATTATATATTCATAATTATTGTCATAGCTTTAAAGAGATCTTAATTTATTAGATGCTGGCTAGGATAAAAAAAGAGACCCACCATTAAAAGCTGTATTATTTTAGAATAAACTCAATTAAATAAATAGCTTCTATGAGTTAATTTTAATATTTCCTTATACACAGTCAGGGCAATACAATGATTAAAATTAAGTAGATTTAATAGAAGTGTAGATTGTATTGATATAAATTAGACTATCTATAGTTTTATTGTTTAATTATATTGAATATATTTATCTATATTCCTCATTTATCATTTTTAATTTTTTTACATCTTAAATACTCAATAGGCTATTTAATACAGTAATTTAACTAATTTGATTCTACTAAAAGTTAATCTAATTTCCATTTTCAACAGTAAGTAATCTTTAAAATGTATATTTTAGTAAATTTTAATTCATCAATTCTACTTGGCTTTATTCAATAGTAGATCTTATTTCACATTAGGTCATTTCTATAGAGTCAAAATTAAATAAATAAAATTATTCAGTTGTTATAGAGTCATATTCTTCTTTTGAGAAGAAAAGAGAAAGTTATTTTACTAAACTTATTAAAGCACTAGAGGTATTGAAATAAGACTATACAAATATTATTTAATTTTTTTTAAATACTTGATAGCAGTAAAAGTTACTTCCTCTTAATGAAAGGTTATCCCTAAAAGAAGTATGTTACACAATTAATAGAACTTTATTTTTTGATCTTGATAGATAAATTGCTCCACCAGCGCCAAGAGAAATATTTTTTTCAAGAATTGAGTCACTTAAATTAATTTAAGTAGTACCTAATGCTAATTCAGCATTGATGAATAGAGCACCTCCAAAGCAATTTTTATTATTGTATGTACTGTAACTCCAATTTGATCTAAATGTAGAATTAATAATATGGACTTGTGAAGAATTTACAGGTTTCCAATATATTGCCCCACCTTTCAATGCAAGACCTCCTAAAAATATTGATTTAACAATAAATAAATTTTAGGTTTCTAAGAAAATTAATCCTCCTAATAGATTAGAATCGTTCAGTTATAATTTTTAGTTTGTATCCAAATTTATTATTAGATTAGAATCAGTTATTCTTAATTCATAGGATATAATAGAAAAGATATTTTACAATTAATGCTAATATTTACTTTAGAAATCGAAATCTTATATTTAAATAAAACCCATAGGATTATTAACAGTTATTAATGATGATAAATAAAACTAGTTTCCCTAATTTAAAATTTAAAAATATTAATTAAAAGAAAGGTTTTAAATAGAATTTTACTTATTTTTCATCAGTTATCTTATTGAAATCATTGATATTGAAGTTTGATAATAATATGGATCCATCAACTTTAGAAATTATTTGAATAAGAGATTCAACATTTGAACTAAATTTATAATTTTCATTTCTGCTTATTAGAATATTGTTCATTTGAAATTCTTTTAATTAGATAGTATAAATATTTTTATTTTCTTGATTAACTTGATTTATTATTTATTAAATTTTTAGCAAAAATTAATTAGAAATTATGTTAGTCAATTTGAAATCAGTAATTAGACATGTCTTATTTAATCCATTAATATCGAAAATACCATAAGCGTTGCTAATATAATTACCATCTCCTATTATTATTCTTGACATTTCAATATTTTAGATATCAAATATTTTAGCAAATTAATTTATTTATTTATCTTTCAAGGTAATATTTTTCATTTTCAAATCGATGATAGAATATAAATAGAATAGTTTATTGGATGTTTTGGCATATAAATTATCATCAAGATAGAAGTTAGTCATACTTATATTCAATACATGATTACCAATAGCTTCAAAAATCAATGAATCTTTAGATTCTATTTTATTTCTCTAAAGAGTGAAATTAGTAAATTTAAACTATTAAATTTTAAATGTTTCTTATAAAATTACAGAAAGCTTAAAGAAAGTAACATTAATAATGAAGGTATCAATAACTTAAAAACCAAAGATATTTATTATATTTAGTTAAAATAAGCTCATTTATTCACTTACTCTTGTATTTTAGGATATTAACTAGCTATTTGTAATTTCTATCTAACTGAAAAATGAATCAACTAAGTTCACACCTACTATCAACTAGGAATAGCCAGAAATAATAGAATAATCAATCTTCATCTATGTTACGTTCATCTGTACAAATTATCTATTCGATTAAGATAAATCAAACAATATGGATTCTTCTTTTAAACTACTCTGTATTATCTAAAAATTCCTTAAACTTATATTTCCTTAAAGTGGGAATTCTAATAAATTAGATTTTATAAATGAGCAATTAAATAGTTTGATTTCTTCTAGATTGTAAAATAAATTCAGGTTATTTAAATTAAACTTAATTTTTATTAAAGGAGCATTTTGAGTAGTGATATTATTAAAAAAGACATTTTTCATAATGAGAGAACTATTAAACTATGAAAATTAAAATTTAAATAAGTTTGGAGCTTAAGTTTTTGAGGTCACAGTTATATTCTCCATTTGAATAACATCTAAAATATTATTATAAATATCATATCCGAAGGATTAACCAATTTATAAGGGATATATATTAATATTTTCTAGATTTACTGTATTAAACCCTGAAATAGTAGAAACTGAATCTTAAAATAACATAAAATCTGTTTCATAATTTTAAGTCTAATTTGCTCTTATAGTTAATTTAACATACTCTAGAGTATAGATTTTTCCTTGTAAATTTGATTTTATGCTAAAGTTTTTTTATTCTATGCATTTTCTATCTTTATCAACATAATTGATAACTAACTCCAACTCTCTTAACTATAACTCATTATAATAAAGAATAGCTCGATCGAAATCAGATTCATTAATTAGAAGTTTTTCAACATCAACTTCTCCTATTCTATATAAATTCATAGGATCATCTATTGTACCTGTACCTAATTGTTATGAAAAACTACCACAAAAGGCATAAATAACAGTTTATTTCTTAAAATAACAGCCATTATCTTCTTTCAAACAAAGTGAACACTTCATTCTTTTCCTATCAAATCTGATTTCATATCTTTAAAAATCTATCA
>JH651287.1:288912-344993 GCA_000260095.1 Tetrahymena borealis | reverse complement strand
TTAAAATAGCTATTTGGAATAGGGGTAAATTTCTAATAGCAAAATCCATCCCCTGGATTGTTGAAATACTTCTAACAGATTAAACAAGTTTTTGTAATGCTAGCTATTTCTAAAGGTTAGCAGATATCATTCTTATCTTTGCACAATAGCTCTTTATACTTGTTAATTTCATCTAAATTCTATTTAAAGCACTATTTATCTTATCTGTAAATATATAGGCATACCTTTACTGGGTAATTTTCAATAATTAATGATCCTTTTACACAAGTTTAGCTAAGTTCTAATAAACAGTAACCTAGTGGACATACTTAACATCCTTACGAATTGACATTTAAGCAAAGACCTAAATAAAAAAAATTGATTAAATGTTTTTTATATAATCTTCGTTTATTACCATTTCTATCTTAGCAATATGAATTACCTATGGGAATACACACTCCACTTTACAAGCATTCATGATATGAGCATCTATTGCAAATAGTCGAATCTGTTTATAAAATACATTTACCATCTTAATCCGAACATTTAAAGTTTCCTTCTACTTTTTAGCAATATTGTCCATTAGAATTGGTGTTTATGCAATATACTCCTTAAAAGCATCGTTCCTTTAAATATTATAAATATTTAATTTAAAGATATTAGTATTCCGTAATTTACAATCTCTGATAAATGAGCAGCATTTTTATCACTTTCAGAAACACAATAACCAGTCCCTTTATAAATTCCTATTTTAAAATTGATAATAAACATCTCAAATATAATTCCAATTCCTTACCAATTTAATTTGGTTATTTGTAATCTATTTAAACACATTTTAAATCCTCAGCAAAAGTGCCTTTCATAATGCAGAAGCTAATAAAAATTAAATTTATTATTTTTATTTTATTAGTTTAATTTAATTACTCTTCTAAACATTTTTAAGCTCCATATATTCCTGTATCTCCTTCTAGGAGGCAGTTGCCTGTTTTCTTTTCTATCACAGGATAAGATGATTAAAGTAAAATACACTTTTTGTTAAGAATACAAAACCCAAGAGCACAGTTTGAGACATATTATTATTAAGCTTCCATACATTTCTAATCTTCTTCATTCCTTCCAATTTATAATGGTGAGGATCCATCTAAAACAACGCATTAATCCCTTAATAAGCAATAATCCCCAATTAAACAATTTATACTGTTCGCTTTATTTTAATTAGAAATAATTAAGATTTTCTTCATTAAGCTTCCAGGTTAATTTACGCATATTGATGTCTTAGCAAGTTTCATCTTTGGCTTTTACTTTCACCTCTTTAGTAGTTACAAAGTAGGTGCTTTTTTCTTATAAAGGATGACATATCATATAATTCCTATAAAAAAATAAAGACAATTAATTAATTCAAATAAAATAGAATATTTACTTTAGTTTTAGGATACAATATTATTAGCTGCTGCAAAGTTTAATACCTTTTTTTAATTAAATTAAAGTAAGAATTCATTATTATTAACTAAATTAGATACCTAAAACACTTTATTCCAATTATTTTAAACATAAATTAGTGCCTTTGAGGTATTAGTGAGATTAATTTAAATATCTTATTCTATACCTATAGGGCAATAATAAATAATAATAGATAGGAACTAAAATTCCTTTAAAGAATATGATTATTATAGCAGTTTGAATTAAATTACAAATGTGGAAAGAAATCATTTATAAGAATGAGCTTTTTACAGATTAATTTCTATAATCTTATTATTATATAGTATTAATTAGTAAATTTTGTTTAAAGCCAAATAACTATAATTTATGGAATTATTTTTGGGAAGTTGGAGAAAAATATAAAATAGTTAGCAAATAATAATATTTTATAATACATACATTATTATTTATTCCTAACTAAAATTAACCTTTCGTAGTTTTCTTTAGATTTACATTAATAAGAATAATCCTCCCTTTTTTGAAGATTTTATATTAATTGCAGTATTTTATTGATCTATTCCACTTAAAAAAGGATTTAATTTCTTTACTTTAGGGGCTTCTATATTATAATTTAACTTACTTTGCTATATTTTTCCTAAGTGTTATTTTATAATTGACAAGTTTAATACAAGCAATTTTGATTATAGTTGCTAGTATTATTAATTCAATATGGGGATCTATTTATCCATTATAAAATTAATTAAATATTCTCTCCATTTAATTAATTATATTTTACAGGTATATAATAATAAATTTTATGACTAATATTCTATTATTCTTCTCAAATTTCTGTAAATTAAGGTAATTCTGACTTCTTAATTATTTTTAGCATCTTTTTATCAAAAAAAGGAATTTTGGAATATTCAATTTATCATTTTATTTAGATGAATGGAATATTTTAGATATTTCAAAATTGTTCTATAGAAAATTGAATAATAAATATGATAAATGATAATTTAAAAAAATTAAATGATTTCTACTTTAATAACATTTGTTTTTTTTAAGAATTTTCCTTCCTCTTTAAAATAACCACATAATAATTTTAAAAAATTCTAACTTTTATGGATTTTAATTTGATATTTGTAATATTATGAAGATTTTCAAATTGATAATCAAATTCTTTTCAAGTTTGATTTGATTATTCCTATTTTTTATCATCTTCAAATCTCTATCTTAAAATCTTTGTAGGAGATTTTGTCAATTTACTATAATAGAAGTGGTTAAAAATTTAAATCCCTTTTTATTCAGATATGCTCTTAAATTAGGTACATTTTTATTAATTTTACAGATTTATCCACTAATATTTATTTTTGATTGCAAAGTGAAATAGAGTTTTTTATTAATTTTGAATTAATATCTTAAATTAATATATACCAATTATTTTATAGTTTTATTAAATTTAATAATTTATTATAGAAAAATTAATTAATTTATTATGGTTTTAATAAAATTATTAAATAAATAATAAAATTATGAAGAAAAAAACTAGGATTTAGATTATTTAAAATTATTGGTAATACTAATTATTAATCATAAAATATCTAAGATTAATTCAACCCAAATAATGCGCTACCTAACCCTTTAGTTTAAAAGAAGAAATAAAAAACAAAGTAAAATTGAAAGAAAGAGTATAAATAGAGATTATTTTATCTTATATTGTTTATCAGCTAATCTTGCTTTAGTATTTTAGAAATTAATAAATTAAAGATCGGATTTTGTTAGAAATTTTCTCTTGATTAATTAATTTACTAATGATGTCATTAATTTGTTAATCATTAATATTATTAAAGCTATAAATCACTGTATAATTTACCAGATTCAAAAGTTAATAATATTATTGATCTAATCATAATAATATTATTAAGAAAAACTTCTCTTAAATTTGAATTTTGCCTAATCTAATATTGAAATGGGGAAAAATTAAAGCAGATAAACAAAAACAAAAAGTGAATTTCTTTCTAATTAATTAGATTTTTGCTTTACAGACAAATATCAATCAAACAAGGAAACTCAACTTCAGACAATCATAAATGCCTTCTAATATTAAAACCAATAATACACCTAATTAAGATTATTAGAAATCTAGGGGAAAAATATAGTTCTTCTAGCCTTTAACAAGTTGACTTTGAAGCTAATAACAATAGTAATTCGTAGAATCAATAAAGATTAAATATAGGAAAGCAGTTAAAGTATTCTTGAAAAATAAGAAGATGATGGACGTTTAGAAAATATTGAATATTTATAAAGCCTTGAGCCTGCTAAATTTAGTGAAAATAATGATGACGATTATAAATATGAAGTATTTGAAGTAGAATTTGAGTCCTTTTATAGATAAAAAACAATTTTGGATGCAAAAAGCCAGTCTTAAAAATCTATTCGAAATATCTAGATTTGTTTATAGTACATTTTTCAAATAATTTCCTACTTTATTAATAATTTTTATTCAGAAATAAAAAATAGATAGACTCACAACAAGAAATTTGTAATGTGTTAAAGGGCTTGAATTTATCTTCTTTATCAATTAATTTTGGGTAATATTTTTTAATTCGATCAATCTTATTAATAATATTATTAAACAAAAAAGAAATATTGAAAGCGGATCAAGAAATTTACAAACTCTCATGCCAGCTTTATTATCCTAAGTAAACCTTGTTAGCTTGTAACTAAATCTCAAGTAATTTAATATTGATAAATAAATAAATATATTCTATTCCATAAAATAAAATTCTATTATAAATAAATAATAGTGGATGTAACTTAGGTGAAAGTGGTGGAAACTAATTGATAAAAATATTGAAGAATAATTAGAATGTTAATTTACTAGATTTAAAACTAAAGTAATTATATTATCATTATAGAAAATATAATAGACTAAACTTTATTTTAGATATTGCCAAATAGGTTCAAAAAGTATTATCTCTTTGTTCAAATAATTGTCTAATTGCGTAGATTTAATATCTCTAAAACTAGATTTAGCGTAAATAATAGATTATATAACATTAATTATTTAATTTTTATAATTATAATAATAATAAATAGGTTGAATAGTATAAGCTAAATTGATGTGGTTAAAGCTTCATAATATTTAGGAAAATGTACAAATTTAGAGATATTAGATTTATCATTCAAGTAATTACTATTCTAATCCATACAATTTTTACATAATGAATCAATATATTAAAAAAGGTCAAATAGGATTCTATCTGAAGGTTTCCTTTCACTTGGGAAAAACATTTAAAATTTAGTAAAACTCTAAAGTCTTTCACTTGATTTCAGGTATTTTCTAATTATTAATTGGTAAATCAATAAGTATCTTAATTATTTTTCTAAACATTACAGTGAGTGCGAAATATAAAATGGTGTAGAAAAATTCGCTTAATATTTAACGAAATGCAATTAACTATCTCAATTAAAGCTGAATTTTAGGTAATATTTTAATATAAATTTTATCATTTAGTTTTAATGATTATTATTATAAAAAGATATTGTAAATTGAACTCTTTAGAGACTATTAGATTAATTAAAAATATCACTAACATATCCAATATAACCAAGCTATCTTTAGATTTCTAGTATATTAAATATTCACTTTAAAATTAAATTAATCTTTCATTTTTTCAAAAAGGGATTGCTCTTTAAAGGGAGAAGACATTGTTACTTTCGTTAAAATGTTATAAAATCTTAAAAAATTGAGTATGCTTGAATTAAATTTAAGGTAAAATTTAAATGATTTAAACATTATCGTTATTAATTAATTTTTGTTTGTTTGAATAGATAAAATAATATAAATTGTGAAATTGGGAAGTAAATTGCAAATGAATTATCATAGTTACAATAATTGAAATCTCTTACGCTTGATGTACAGTAATATTATTAATGATCTCTTATTATTTTATCTAATTACCTTATTTTTAAATATCTTTAACATTCTTGATAATTAATTACTACTATTGAATTTAAGGATTAAATATAATTTTTTAATTTTAAAAGGAAAAATGACATAAAATAAGAAACTTTAAATATAATTAGAATGAGATTCTCTAAATTTAAGCATTTAATAAATCTAAACTTTGGGATAAAGTAATATTCTAATACAATTTCTTACATTTTTTAATGTTAATATTTTTAATATCTAGATAAAAAGAAGGAAATGATTAGACTTTGAATAAATTTTACTAAACAATTAGAAAGAATGTTCGTTTAGTAAATTTCCAAATAATATGTTGAACAAATAATGATATTCTCTCTCTCTCTCTCTCTTTATCCTACCTAAATGAATAAATGAAATATTTAATAATTTACCTGCCACAAAAAAATAAAACTAACTTAACAAAATTACTTACTTACTAACTTACTAACTAATTAACTAACTAAACAACCAAACAAACAAACAATCAAACTAAATAACAAAGAAAATATTGAATTATTTTATATAGTTTATTTAACCTTGTATTTTACATTATATCTTTATATATAATTGACAAAATTTGAGATTTTTAGATCTTTGAATTGACATATAAAATACTTATTTATAATGATGTAAAAGTGATGTGTAATTTAATTTATATCAATTATTAAGGTATTTATTGATTTATTTACACTTTAAAATATATTTAATTAATTATATACATATTTCATAATAATTTAACAGAATTTTATTTTTATAAGTCTTTTTCTTTTTAAAATATGTCAACTTCTTTGATGAATTAATCAATATCTCCAAAATCTGCTCCTAGCTCTTCGTATTCTTTCCAATCTCCCCTCATACCTGAAAGTAAGTCTTTTAAGTCAAAGAGATCATTATCTAAATCTTAGCATTCTTTTTTGATATTTACAATTTGGTTAGACAATTATTACCCTTCCTCTTCAATATAATTTTATTCATAATATTCATCGTATTCTTATAGCATTTTAATATCATCATTATCATCATAATCTTGACTGTTATCACTCTCATCAAAGCTTTCTAGCCCAGTATAGTTCTCGTTATATTCTTGTAACTCCTTCACTACTTTCTCCTTTCTCTTATTTTATTATCTATCTTATTTTTAAGGCTTTAACATATTACTATTAGCTGCATTTATTACTTTAAATTCACTTGTTTTCTATTCCTATCTCTCTTTCTCTTTCTTCATTATTTCATTCTGAAAAGGAGTATAAAAAATAACCTTCTTATCTTTAAGTTTGTTTTGTTATTATGTATCAATGCTTACATTTTTTGGTATTACGGATTATGTTTGATTATTTAATTTGCTAATTGATATCTTTTAATTATCTTTCTTATCACTGAGACTGTTAAAGACCTACATATTTGTAATATTACTATTAATTTAGTAATTGACATTTAATGTTTTAGAATCACTTATTATCTTCTTAGGAGTAATTGTATTTTAATTCATACTAAGCTTAGTAAAGTTATTTTTACTGCGAATTACATTACTATTCTAGTCTATTTAGTCTAGTATATTTGTCAAAAATGGAGCTTAATTACTTTATTTAACCTTTTCTTTGTTTATATTCTCTTATTATGAGCTAGAAAAGCTTGAATTTAAATCATGTCTGCTTCTATTTAATTTATCACAGTTGCTATTGCCCGAAAAGCTAACATTATGTTGGTTTCTAATTTTAACTTGAGGGCTAACTCCTTTTGTCTATTTAAAATATTTTTAATAGTTAGTTCATCCTAAAATATGAAAAAATATTTACTTAAAAAGATAGAGTAGATCCCAATACTATTTTATCTGGTTTACCTTTGTTTATATTAATAGAATCTCCACACAAATCTTAAAAAAACTATTCATCAGTCATATCATCATCTTCTAATAAATTATTTGAATTTTGCAAATTGATTGAGCCTCTTTTACTCCCATTTTTATTTACTTCTACATTAAATGAATTATTCAAATTCTTTTTCTCTGTTATCTTTCTAAATGATGATTAACTATTCTCTAAAACTCCAAATGATTTGTTCAAATTCTCATTTTCATCTTTATCATATTTTTCTAATTTTGTAAATAAGTTCTTTTGCAGTTATGAAATAGGATCTTCTACCTCTGAAACACTTCTTTTCTTAAATAACTTAATAGGAGCTTTTTTATCATTTCCAACAATAACCTTTGAACTTGTAGGCTAAATTTAGGGTAACTTCGTTGACATATATTTCTATTGAATAATATCTACTTTTAAAAAAATTATTATACTTTTCAGTTGATAATAATCAATTTTGGTTTAATTAATAAGATATTAACGAATTAATTCTTAACCAAATTTGATATTAATTGAAAATAACATTTTCAATAGAATCTATGGTAATTCTATGAAAATATACCCATTGGTTATTTAGTGTATTTGTTTGAATCTAATAAATAATCAACAAATCTTTTGATGGACATTAATTATTGATTTCTTTTAATGTATTTTATCAAGTATTTGTAAATATTATTCAATGTAAAAGTTTTGAGATTTCCAAATCTATCAACAACAAAAATAATTAATACATAGAACATACATCTTCATAAATGTTGATATGATTGATATTTCTTAAATTAATTCTTTTTAATATTAAAATATAATCATTCATTCTTTTCAATTCATTTTAATGTACTATCAATCCTCATAAATTTAAGTAATCACTACTATTTAAATGATCCTTTCTACACTTAATCTCCCTCCCTATTTTAATATTTTTTTAGAATTTAGTTATTTTTCTAGGTATATGAGGATTAACAGTAATTGATATTTTGTTAAGAAATTCCTATTAATTAAATTTAATAATTAATTGATAAAATAAGAATGATAGAAATAGAAAGGATGAAAATCGATTATAATTTGGAATAAAGATAAATAAATATAACTAAATAAGTAACTAATTAGATTTAATAATAATAATAATAATAATAATGATTTGTATGTATGATTTTAATAATAATAATAATATAAAAATAAATAATATTTATTTTAGTTATTGTCTTTTGCAAAAAAGTAAGGGGTGAGTGGGTGGATGGGTGGTAGGTAAGTAAAATATTAATAATTAAATAAATAAATAATCATTCATTAGACATTAAAACTGTTATTGTATCTCATAAGGAGCTCATCAAATTTCTTTTCATCGGCATCATTCAATCCGTTATTAATAGTGCCAATATTGGTGTTATTGTTGTTATTTACAGTTGGTATATTGAATTAATTAATTTTATTTAGTCTATCATCTAATCTTTAATTTATTTTATCTATGTCAAAGTTATTCGTGTTTATTGTGTTGTTATTATTATAAGTTGTATTATTATCATTCTTTAACAAAGCACTTCTTTTGAAGTTTAACTCACTTGCTTAGAAATTAGCATCACTCCCATTTTGGTTTAATTTTCCTTTAGATCCAAAAGCATTTTTATTACCACCTATCGAAAAATCTGGAAAATCACTTCCAAGATTGTAACCTTCTTGGTCATTATTAGTCTTAAATGTATTAGGTTACTATACTTATTTTTAATGTTTTTAATGCTCAAAGGCCTTGGAATCTCCAAGAATTCCTCTAGCAGCAGATCCGAATGGATTATTTTATTCTCTACCTGTTTGTCTCATTCCTTGATTTGAGCCAAGTCTGCTAGGGGGCTTTTATGCATAAACATTTTAGTTGAATCCTATTTATGGATTATATGAGTTTATATCATTTTAGTTTTCATTATTGACTCTATTATCTTTGACTTATCTGGGGTTCTAATGGTAGAAGCTTTACTAAGTTGCATATTAATCTCCTAAATTGTTCTTTTGCATCATATTATCAATATCTTTAATTATATCGCTGTTTATTGAAGGAATATCGTATTTATTTCCTAAGTCGTTAGAAGATCTGTTGTAAGATTAAGGACGCTTTTATAATCCATTATTTATATTTAAATTAGACACTGAGTTGTGATTTTGCTGAGGAGTAAATTAAGAACCATTAACACCGTATTGAGCTAACTTGGACATAGTAATTTGAGAGTCTTTAACTTAATCTAATATATCTACAGGAATAAACTTATTGTCACTTACTAGAGACTTCATTCCATATTATTGCATCTTAAGCTAATAATCATTCTTTGCTCTTTCAGCTAATTGATTTTCATTAAAATTCCTAGGATTTGAATCTAATTCCACATTGTTGTTTGAAGGAAGATTATTCAAGCTACTTATTTTATTTTATTATTAATTTGTATTCTTCGTTGGTTCTTAGTACTTTACTATATTTATTTAGGGTTAAGATTAAATATTCACTCCTGCAGAATCTAATCTATTATTTTATGTTTTTGGTTTGGGATTTTAAGCTCCATAGTCATTAAAAGCTTTAATAGGTTTTGTTTCTTCTTCATGGAATTGATATTTAGCAGGGCCATCAAAACCTCCTCCTGGAGTAGGTGCTAAGAAATCTAAATCTTTCTTAATTTATTAATGAGGCTTATTATTAGGATGGTATTTGCCTAGTGCATCCTGTAATTATTGCTAATATTTCTTTTCTTCAAGTGATTTTAATTCATATTATTTTTTTATGTCTAAATATTTTTACTCAGCTTTGTTTCTTTCTTCAATGGCAACATTAGCTTAATTCTTGATTAATTCAATTTAATGCTGTTGCTATTGCATTTATAATTTTAATTCATAGAGCTAGGGCATTATATCTGCTTATTGTTTAGCCAAATATTATTATTATTAAATAAATTATGGATTCATCATCATAGGTGCCATTTAGGGAACAAAAGGCATTTGAGGGTATTAACCCATCATAAACTAATTGCCATACATCATAGGATTCTATTACATATAGGGATTCTGCTGAGGCATCATATTATTTCCAAACATGTTCTAACCCTACTACATTTACTGCATTGGAGTAATAGGAGTAGCACCCCCGTTATTAGAAGGAGTTTAAACAATCGATTGTTATCCATTTAAGTTTTAACTTGATTTCTTACGATCAAACTCCATCAAACTTGCTCTAGGATCTATGCCTTCACTGAGCTTTTCATCATTTAGGAATTACTTAGAAACTTAATTCATTCTTTGCACAAAATTATCTTTTAAATAAAATTATCATTATTATTTGATTGTGAATATTATTTTAACACAATAAACAATTTTTAAAATTCTTTAATTTTTAATAGGTAATTTCAAAAAATGTGTTAATAAAAATGAATTAAAAATTTGAAAAGCTAGAAAATAAAAATATTTGTGATTTTTTATGATAAAATTTACCATTAAGCTAAGATTTTTAATTGTTGTTGTTGTTGTTGTTATTGTTATTTCCAGCTGCTTCTGATCTTTTATTTTTCTTTTTCTATTCAATCAGTTATTCATTTTCTTTTTTAGTATTTTCTTATTATTATTTTTTAGAGTTAGCTTCTTCATCCAGCCTCTTTTTTAATTCTTCCTGCTCTCTTTATACTCTTCTTTCTTCTTCGAGTTCTTCCCTCTTTTTTCTTTCTTCTTCTTGCTTTTTCTTCATAGTTTATTCCCTCATTTACTTTTCTAACTCCTTTTAATACTCTAGTTTTTATTATTGTTTTCTATTTACTTCTCCAATATCTGCATTTTCCAATTTCATAAAGTTTCTATTACCTCTTACATGGCTAACTTATTCCCCATTATTTTATTAATTTAATCCAGATTAATTCTACTAAACACTTTCAAATTTTTAAGCAGGCATATTATCATTTTGTTATTATTAGTTAAATTGAGATTGATTATTGAATTGATTGAATTATTGAGGCTAGGCAGCTTCTTATTATATTTAAGGAGTTTAAACAAATTGCTACTGTTGATACTATTGCTATTAATGATGATAATTTACAGGTTAAATAGGCTATCTTTACATTTAATTCATCTAATCAAATTAATTGGCTCCTTGCTGCATTTATTACATTTAATTAACTTATCCTGCCATTCCACCCATAGGTGTAGCTTAGTTATACATATTATTTATATTTTTTCTCCCAAAGTTAGTTCTATTAACCTGACTTTAAGGCCTATTTTAATTAAGTATATTATAATATATTTGATTTGATAATGATTGTAAGTAAATCTTACTAGCCTGGTTACATTTAAATCTCCATTTATTGTTACAGTTATGCTTTCTTATCCACTTAAGGATTTTAATTTTAGTTTTTATTTTGCATCTATTATATTAATTAAGCTATTATTATAGTATAATTTGTTTAAATATTTACCTGGTTCATCAAGAAATCTCTATATTCCTATTTTGAATTTTAGTTTTATGCTTGATTACTAAATTGCATTCCACCTTAAAATTGTTAAGCTTAAATTTGGTTGTTGAATTGCTAAAATCCCTAATTGGGTGGCTGCTATTGCTGCTAAAATTACTATTATTATTACTAAGCTAATTCCTTTTATCTCATTTACTCTTATAATTAATTTCTGTATTGTTCCTTCCTTTCTTTCTCTTGTTCTTGGATTTTTTATATTTCCATTTTTTTCCTTTCTTCTTCCATCTTTTATCTTTCCATGTCCCTTTGCTACTTTTCTCTTTCTTACTGCTATTATTTTTCCATCATCTTTATTAAAAGTATTTATAATTACCCTGATAATCTAATAATAGTAAGTAAATTGTATTTCATAGAATTAATAAGTTACTTATTGTTATAGCATATTATTCAACTATTGCTTTTGCATTTTTTAGTCATTATGCACTTGAGATTCAACTTGAATTTCGGGCATTGGCATTTAGTTGTTATTCATTTAAACATTTGTATTTTGTACATCTATTGGCTAGTTTACTACTTGAGCTTGAATAAATTATTTCTTTTTCCTAAATTGAACTGGCTAATCTTCTTACTAATATCCCTGGGATGCAGGTGCTTGTTGATTATTGTTGTAATTTTAATTCTATCCCTACATCTATTATGAATTTCTTGATGGTTCAAATTAATTGTTATTCATTTATTTAACTTAAGTTTGTGGAGCAAAATTTTAATCTACATTAGGCTAGAATGCATCATTAGCCTCCCATACATCTTTTTTACGATTTTCTCTAAATCCATTATTTGATGCTGGAATTTCATTAAAATTTTATTAAGGAAATTAATGTTGCGGTTCTGGAGGGAACTCTTTCCCAGCATCGCCTTCACGCTATCCTATAATAATTTGATAAATAAAGATATTAGATGGATAAAAACTGCTTGCTTTGTTGCTTTACTCTTCAATCTTTCTTCTCTCTCTTTCCTCTTTTTCTCATACTACAAATCTCTCTTACTTTTCTCACTCATGAAGTTAAATGATATTATACCTAGAAGCTAAAATCTTGATTATTTTAATTATTATTTTCTTAAAAGATTAATTCCACCACTGATCACTGAACTTAATTTAAAAGTTATCTTCTTTCTAACTTTATTTTTTTTTTGAAAGGTGAAAGTAAAGAAAGATAGATAACCTTTATTTAAATGGGAGAAGAAATTGATAGATTCTCATTCACTCATTCATTCATTCACTGATTAATCTATCATCACACACAAATTTGAATACAAAATTTAATATAGACTTAAAAAATCCTTTAAATTGGCAAGGATTCTAGTAAAAATGAGACAGTTAACAAATTAGTTAATAGTGGAATAGATTTATTTATTTTTAATAAATGTTTTACTATTTTAATTATGAAACTGTTAATAATTTTTTACTATTCTTTTTTTCAATTATTTTATAAAATTAATATCATAAATTTGAAAATAAATATTAAGATTTTAAAGTTGAGATCAATTATTTATTGATTAGAATACTTTTTTGAATTAGATTACATACAATTTAAACTCATAAATGATAGTATAATTTATTTAAAATGATAAATTATAGCATATTGCTGATTGGTTAGTAAGTAAATAATTTATAATATAGGAAAATACAATAAATTAAATAATATAAAGTAATCAATCAATCAACCAATTAATCGATCAATCAATCAATTAATTCACATATTCTCTGTGTTCTTAATAGTACTATTTTATTTTTAATTAGTTGATAAAGGCCTTTTCTTTTTCTTATTATTTATCACACCATTAATTACAGCTAATTACTCTTTTAATACTATAGTAAGTTCCATAGTTTTAAGTAACACTCCTTTTAACTCATTATGTCTTGCCTAAATATTTATCTTTCCTCTATTACTTGTATCTATCATTTTTATATAATATTTCAATTAATTCTATTAGATTTGTTATTTGTAAGAATATGAGAGTGTTTTCATTAAATTTTATTAATTGTTCAAAATAATATAATTTTTTGAAATTTTCTTAAAATTAAAAAATTTAGATAGAATTAATTGGTGAAACCCTCTTTTAAAATGAAAATGAAAATGTAATTTTGCTGTTTATTTATTTATTTATTTATATTTTTATATTTTACCTATAGCTTGTTATTCTTCTTTACTTTATTTATTAAACTCTTTAGGTTTAGATTTTTTATTCTCACTTAATACTTCCCAGATTCTCAAATTACGAGTTTCATTATATTTATTTTTGAGAGCATTATATTCTCTTTAGAATTCTTCAAGTGTCATAGAAGTTTTATACTTGTCCAATTCATAGATGTGAACTTTTAAATCACCTTACTTTATAATTATTTAAGTTTAGATAAAATATCTTTCGAAATTTGAAGAATTACTGCACTACGATATGCTCTATAAGTAACTTTACTGTTTAATTATTAACTCAATTCATTGGCTTCACCCATCTTTATTAACATTTCATATTCATATTCATTTTTTCCTTTACTGATTGTTAATTTCAATAGTCTATCTATTTCTTTCTCTCTTTCTTTATGCTTTTATAAGTAGTATTTAGATTTATTAGGAGCAGGAGGCTTCTCAATTGGAACTTCTCTATTAATTTTATATAACAGAAATTACAAGATGTTTTCAATTAAATTTAATTACATTTATTCTACTTCCTTTGCTATTTTTAAAGTATTCTAAGAAATTGAACTGACAGGTCTTTTGTTTAGTTGAGTTACGCTACTAGCAGGTCTAATATTAAATTATTATTTTCTAAACTATTTCTTTGCATTATTCTTTGAGTTATCAGCCTTCTCTTGAGTCTTCTATTTGAGGAATTCAGTCATAACACCTAAATGAATTAAAGATAATAAATTATTCTATTATTGAGATTAGGTTTACTTATTGCAATCAGTAAGCAATTAAGTAAAAAAATATATCTTTACCTTCATCATTCTTCCAAAAAGGGATTTACTAACAAAGTTACTAATAAGAAATATAATTATTTTCATCACATAAAACTCTACATAATATCCCTTTTTCTCTTTCATCAAACTTAATAGCTTTCTTTTTGCAGAAATCAAAGAATATATCAGGTAAGACCTATGTTTATGTACTGTCCCAAAATACCTCAAGAGAGATCTATTCTCTACCAATATACTTTTATAATCTCAATAAAGGATCAGACCCTTCTTATTCCCCATAATAATTATTTTCATTTTCTCTATGCTATCCATAATCCTCATTATCATCTTCATTGTCATCTTCATTTCCTTTTGAACTATTTTATAATAATATCTCTATTAACTACTCAAAGCCTAATAAAGTAAGTTATTTTATCATTTTAATCTTAAAATTCAATCATTTTACTAATTTCCTCTTTGATACAGCTTATTAGAAAATCCCTTTTTGATTTAATTTTAAAATATATTCAGACTTCTTTTTTTATTTCATTAAATGAATGCGAATGAATTATTTATTAATTTACCTAATCTTCATAATCATCTACATCATTCATGTTTCCCTTTTGAAAAAAGTAAAAATATTTAGCTATCAATAGATGTAAATACTAAGATATTTTAATTGAAATAATAAATATACTCTTTGATAGTCACCCCTATTCATTTTAACTATTTATGTACTCCTACTATATTAATGTTATTTCAACCAATTCTAAGGACTTTAACTAACTTCAGAATTAATTAATTAATTGATAATAATAATAATAATTTCTTTGTCTTTTTGGAGTTATGAAATTTTAAACAAGATATTATTCAAAACTGACTATTTAATTAGAAATCAATCAAAGTTGCATATTAATCTTTAATACTTTATTTAATATGATCTTACTTCAAATAGAATATTTTTTATTATCTAATTTTATGAATTAACTTTAAAATTTAAAACTTTTGATTTAATTTATTGTTCTATTCTTAATATTAAAAGAAGTTCCTAAAATTAAATAGAGATTTAATCATAAGAGTATATGCTTTCATTAATATTAATTCTCTTAATATCAATGCATTAGCATAAAAAAGGGAATCAAAATACTTAATATCATTCAATAATTATCCTTTTATCTATGTAAAATATTAAGAATTATTTCAATCTTACTAGAACTAAAAATATAATTAGATTATAATTAAAAATAGTAAAAAATTCACCCACCGAGGGGCTCGAACCCTCGACCACCAGCTTAAAAGGCTGGCGCTCTACCGAACTGAGCTAGACGGGTTTGGTGATATTTATTAATTTAATTTTTGTATCATTATAAAGATATTTTAAGAAATGAAATGATTCTTATTCATTGAAAAATTGTTAATTTTCATTCTTAGTATTTATTTAATTCTCAAAAATACTGCATTATTTTTAATTTATGCCAATTTTAAATATTAATTCTTTTCTTTTCAATATTTTATTAGGTTAGTTTTTATTAGTGAAATTAATATTGTAAAATATCTCAAAAGGATTTATAAAAATTAGAGTTTACTGTAAAGTGCCAAAAATTTAATATACAATCAAAAAGAAATTTATTAATAAGATTTCAGATTTCTGAATAAAATAAATAATTATAAAAATATTATTAGAATGATGATTTAGATATTTTATAAGGTAATTAATTAATTAATTTATTTATTTAAGATTTAAAGTTGATGCATAATAGTTTAAATTATTTAGTAATATAGATGAATTAAAACATGATTTACTTTTTACAATTAATATTATTTATTATATTTTTAAATAGAAAAAATATAATTAAACTCAAATCAAAGAATATTTTAATTAATTATTATCAAATTAAGTTGAGTTTTTTTAAAATGACATCTTTTTCTTTAAATGTGTTATTCTTGTTCTGATCTATTATGCTATGTGCTAAAGAAGAAGTTTAGGGATATCTTTAGACTAGTTTTTGGTAGAATTAGTAATATAATACTTCGCTTTTCTGCTTAATTCTGTATCTAGTTGGTTCATTTATCATCAAAACAGTAGAGAGAACAATTTTAGACAGATTTTACTCAATTAAAGGTAAATCCTAATCAAATAAAAATTCACTGATCAAAATCACTCTTTTCATTTCAGGATAATCATCTTCAAAAGGGACTATAGAGTATAGCTTAATAAATGGGGATAAGTCTACTTTACTTTTCTATTTATCTATTTTAGGACCAATTAATTTGGTAGCCATCACTGCATAAGCAGCATAGATGTTTTCAACTGTACCTTTCTCATCATATTCTTCTAGTTTCTTAGAGTTGACGATTTAACCAATTAAAGAGAACATTTATTAGAAGATTTCTGGTTTAACAATATCATAACAATATCTTGCTATAACATTGACATAATAAATGCAGTTTCTAAGGAGTATCTCATCTTCAAGTAACTTTTTATTTAAGATAATCTTGTTTATTTCCTAGGAGATTATAGGATAAACAGACTTATCATATTTTATGAAATGTGAAGCATATCCTATTATCGAACTGATGATATTCAAATCCAATCTATGTTCATTTTATTTCTTTTTTTAATTATTTTATTCTACCTCTTCTTCCTCTTCATCCATATCTTCAAATTCTTCATCTTCTTTTACTACTTCTTCCTCATCTTCTTGATCATTTTCTCCTTAAAATCCTTGCTATTAATTTGATTTTTCTTTAGGATTAAAAAAGTATCTTTTAATGATGCTCCATATATCCTTAAAATTGGTTTTTAACTATGAAGGGTAAGCTTTAAAGATAATTTGTAGGCACTCTAATTGTTTATCTATTAAACTTGATTGCAAGAGGTGAAGTGTTTTCTTCACATTATTTATAACTGTATTAAATATATCCTTAAAGAATGTTCTCTTTGGAGGATTGTCGATATTTCTTAGGACATAAGAGAGTTTTTATAGTAACTCTTCATGTATGTTATCCTCATTGAGCGAATCCAAACTATCAATTTAGTTCAAGAATATTTGAAAAAGAGGAGCGTACTCTACCTTAGCTTCTTCTGATAAGAAAGTATGTTCTTCAGAAGATGAAGTTGGATTTGTAAGATATAAATTAGGATAGAATTTCTTATAATATTGCTAAATGCATTTAAACATTAAACCAAGAGTTTAATAATTCATTTAAATGACTCTATTTTCTTCCCTGTCATTCATTGAAATTTGCATTAAAACATCAATAATTTCAAATTTTTTGTACTCCATAACTATCTGAGTACATTCTTAAACAAATTCACCCAGCATATACAATGCATTTGACTTCAATGCAAGTAATTAAGGATTAGGTTATTCGAAATAAACTTATTCGTAGTCCTCATTTTCTGAATAATAGCCACCATAGGATAAATCTTCATCATCCTCATCACCTTATTCTTCTTCTTCTTCTACTTAATTTTAATTTTGTTATTACTATACAATTGGAATATTTATGGGTAAATTAATCATTTCTTCATTCTGTTCGTCTTCATCACCAGCTTCAGCTTCTTCTTCCTCAGAAACACTTTCGTAATCATCGCTATTTTCTTCATCTTAATTATGTACTGGTTATTGATTATTTTAGACTGGATTTTAATTATTTTATTGTACATTTTAAGGATTATTATTATTTTACACTATATTTTCAAGATTTGGATTAATATTAAATATTTATCCACCTTGTTATGCAATAATTTACTGCAATTAATTTAGACCTTAATGATTGTAGAATATTGGAGGCAAATTTTATTATTCCTCAATTTATTCTTCTGGATTTCTTCTGATTAATTTGAGATTAGTATTAACTTAGCAATCGGCGATAATGTGCTTATACATCTTTAAGAATAATTCATCAATAAGATTTTAGTCATTCAAAAATTCAATAGAGATACTGTACATGAATTAATAGATTTCTGTTCTGGAGGTCATAGATTCATCGAACTTACCTTGATATAATTCATTTGCATAACTTCTAAGTAATGATTTAACTCTATTCACTAAATCATCGTCTTTACAGTGCTAAGATTTCATAACCATTTTAGCTAAGCTGCTCAAACAAGATAAATGACTAGTTTAATGAGGAACTAATTCATTTTCTTTTTATTCGATTTCCATTTGATCTTTCTTCTTCTCAACATAAGAAAGGAAAATTTCTTTTGAACGTTAAACATACTCCTTTATGTAGTATTCAATTTTTTTTTTGTGGAGAATAGAATTTATTAGATTTTAGATCAATTCTTGATAAATTTATGGTTATTTAGTGAATTAAAGTGATTCATATTGATTCAAGCAAATCTCATATACCTTGGGAATGTAATCAAAAAGAAGGAAATCTTCCTCGTATAGGATTTTAGAAATAAGCCTTTCTAACAAAGAAAAAGCCAGATTAGCTTCTCTAGAGGAAGGGTAAGAGCTATTCTAGGCTATGTCAATGATGATATCAATGAAAGTTGTATGGAAAGGAAGGATATAATTAATAGCTTAAGTAGTAATCTAAAACAAGAATTTAATTGCAAAGCACTTTATATATGGATTCCTCAAGTGAAATCCTATTTATTTTGTCAAATTACCTAAGATACCACGAATAGGATCAACATTAAAGTTTGTTTAATAATAGAGCATATTGTAGCACCCAATTAATTTTCTTATGTCTTCTTTAGGATAATCAATCACATTGTTATTTTATTTATTCACTTCACCTGAGCCGACCTTCTTGACTATATTTAATACCTTTTAGAAAATTTAGTCGTTTATTAAGTTCTTTTTGTAGCTTTAATTGATAGTTTCAAGTTAATACTAAAAATCTGTAAATGCTTAATCTAATTCTGGGGAATTAGCCTTTATTAAAGTATTTGTTTTCGTATTTGGATTGGTGTTGGTATTGCTTTGTAAATCTGGTTGTGATGATGATAAATCTTCCATAGCTATAGCGTCTAGTTCGCATAAGGAGAACATAAAATCAATCAATTCAGGAATAAATTTACTCTATTTGTTAAGAGATTTCTAGATTGTCTCTTCAAATACATACATTCCTAATATCACAGCTGGATATTTATTCTTTTCAATGATTTTTAGGTCTTGATTAGTTTCTTCTTAGATTTTTTTATAGTCTACTCCTTCTAATTCCATTTTAGTTTAGCTAGTGTATTCTTTTAATTCCTCGATGTCGTACATTCTGATGAGAATCGTTAGCTTTTTGAATACTTGTTTCTCTCTCTTTAAGAAGAAATTACTGTCACATGTCTTGAGTAGATTCAAGTAGTTATATAATAAATCTCTATCTTCTTCTAAGTATCTTTAAACGTTTAATTAAGTGACTATCAATGGGAATGCTTTCTTTTTCTACTTTATTGTCATCTAATTTTATAATTAAATTAAGCAAACACTAATCAGCAAGTTTATATCTATATTATCTTTCCCCTTTTAAGACATTTTATTCAGGCTTTTTTCCTTTTCACTTTTATTTTCCCACTTGCTAATCAATGAATAAATAACTTCATTTACTCCGTGAATAACGGCAGTTCCCGCGTTATAAAATAACTCCTAAGAAACTGTTATATTACCATTATACTCTTTAAATTCCTATCTTTTATAACTATTGAACCACTATTTGCTACTTGTAATTTCTTTTAACAATATCAATCCTCTCAACATCTTTGATCTCTTTTATGCTAAAATTAAAGAAAACAAATCGTAATCGGAGATGGACAACTATCTATTAAATCTTCTCAAAAGAGCTCCTATCACTTCTGCTTAAATTGAATAATTTTCTCCTTCATTGTCCTTGTAGTGAGTCATCAACTTTAAATAGATATTTTCATATTATAATTTTTTTGATTATTCCTCTATCTATGATAATAACCCCATCATTAGGATGGCTGCTCTAATCTAAATTGGGCCTACTTCACTTATAATTATGTCATTCAGTTAATCAATTAATTCATACTTAGATTAGTCTTTGTAGACTTTTAATAAATTAATAATCCCTTAGTCGTGTTTTAAATCTATTATCAAATAGTCTTTTAAAGTCTATTGCATTCTTATCTAATTAATATATCTATTATCTAACCTTTGATTTATCTATACACTATATCTTTTAATAATTTTATGTAGATTTTGTTAGTAATTATTTATAGATTTACCAACTATTTGGCTTATTAGCAAATACTAAATAAATAAATACATACATACATATATAGATACATATATACATACATACTTGTATACAATAATTATGCATATTCATTTATAATATTTATATCATTCTTTATTTATTTATTTATTCTTTCATTCATTTATTCATCTTTTTGCTCAAAATGGGTGTATATACACACATTCATACATCCTTAAGAATTAATTATTTAATTTTCATTCATTCAATAACTTATTTAAAATTTTTTATCAGATTAATCACTTAATAAACTAAATAAGGCAATCAGGCTGGTGGCTATACAATATTTTATTTTATTAATATATTAGCTATTTGAGAGGGGTAGGATAATAGGTAGTAGGTAGGTAGGAAATAGGTAAATAAATAAATAACTAGGTATGGTAGGGTAAAAGTAAATTATATCTATATCATAAGGTAATTAAATATAGTTTTTATTAAGGTTATGATGACATATTATTAGAAGTTTAGAGAATTATCGAAATTGAATGAAAAGAGAGATTATATTAAATTTAAAATTTAAAATTTAGGTTTATTATAACCTGCTTTATATAAGATTTCAATAATGCTTATTAATCAATATTCTATAAATTATCTATGTTGAAAAGTAGAAAATTAATTAAAAAATGGCTATTAGATGTTTGTTGTTTTGATTATTATATAAAACTAAAATATAATAAAATAATAAATAGCTTATTATTTTATTATACAGACAGATCTATCCTAATCAAAAGAATTAAACAGTTTTTCACTTCTGATCAAACAAGGTTAGTTAGTTAGTTAGTTAGCTAGCTATTTAATTATCTCTCCTTTTTCAATTGTGTTTTAAATAATAAAAGAGATTCCATAGATTTATAGCTTTTTGAATTAATTTAAATTAAATATAATATAAAAAAAGAGGTGATAAAAAATCTGAAAAAATGAATACTATAGACTAAAATTTTCTATATTTTTTTGCGGATATGTCTGAATCTAACTGTGAGAGGAAATCTGATAAGGATTCTACAAGCCTTAATTCTCCTATAGTAAAAAATAAAATCACTAAGAGCAAATCTCTTAAAATGAAATCTCCAAGAGTAAAGGCAGCTTAGTGTTAAGTAATGAAAAAGCGCAAGAATAATAAACCTTAAAACGAGTAGAAAAAGAATGATCCAAATAATGAATAATATATAATTGACAATGCTTCGGAAGAGGAAGAGGAGAATATTGATATCAAAGAACTGTAACACTTCAAAAATTAAATAATAATGTACAATAAGAGAGAGCATACTTTTAAAAGATAACTCATGAGAATCAGCGATTATAATGATCCTTTTTATAATTTGAATATTTTGAATGTCTTTAGACAGATAAAAGGCATAAGGAATCCTGAATCTTGCTGTAACAAATATTTGGAATATTACAGAAGTTAAACAACCAAATAAAGTTTGGTTAATAAATTTAAGATCTATTCTTTTACCTAAGAAGAGTATGATAATTGTAGATTAGAATATGAGAAAATAACCAAACTTGAATCAAAGATTATTAAATAAAACTAAAAACTGATCCAATATCAGAATCTCTAAAATATTTTTAATAAATTAGAATCTATTTTTTAGAAAATATAAAACTATTAATAATTCTAATAAAACATCTAAATTCTTAATAAAATCAATGAAATAAATGCTGAAATTGCATTTGAGTTCTGTAACAACCATTTACCATCATAAATCTTTCATTATACTGCTCAAAGAGCTAATTATTTCTTTATTAAAAATATTATTCTTCACCTTATAACTGATATCACTTTTTTAGATAGTTAATGCTGAGGACGAATCAAGTTTTAATTTGTTCAACCAATAAACAAAATAAGTACCTACCTATCTATCAACTGATTAACCAACTAACCAACCAGCCTACTATCAATCAATCTATCTAACTAACTAACTAACTAATTAACAAACTAACCAAATATCTAATTAATTAACTAACTAAATAAAAATAAAAAATGTGAATAAATAATGAAAAAGAATAATTTCAGTTCAATAAATATATTTATTAACTTACAAATATACATTAATTATTTTTAATTAGACTATATATACTTAGAATTAGAAATATATAAAATATACTAATTTACTTACTTGCTAACTAACTAATTATTGAGTAATGTCATCCATTCATTCATTAATCCTACCTTATTTTTGTTTTAAATAAATAAATATTAATAATTAATTTACTTACTATTTTCATTTAATTAAAGCTAATATAATTATTCTAATGTTAAATGATTAATTACTTGATTTAATCTTTACTCTTTTTTCACTTTCTAAATTCAAATGAAATTATGATCGTTTCTAACAATTGAATCAAAATTTATTAGAGCTCTTATGAAAAAGATTTTAAAAGAATAGAAACAAATTCAAATTAATGTCAACTAATTGTTATTAAGAATGATTGAATTGATAAAATATATGTACAAAATTAAATTCAAAATTATAAAAATAATATAATTATTAGAAAGTATACTACCACCTTTGGCACAACTATCCTCTAAATAATGAGTACGAACTAATAAACAAGCAAGAAAATTAACAACTAACCAACCAAATAAACAAACAAACAATATTGTAATGGTTTATGGATAACTTATATTTTTCATTTATAAAAGATATAAATATTACATGTGATAGTATAACATTTAATTAAGGCATGAAATAGATAATAATAAAATAGATACGATCATTCTTTCATTAATTCATTGTCATATTAAAATTGGATAAAATCAATGTAAAATATTGTAAAATAATATATTTCTCATGAAGATCAATTATCTGATATTAGAGTAGGCATATAATTTACCTTAAATGAGTTAAATTACTCTAAGTTACTAAGAGATACTCATTATTAAAATTTATATAATTTAGAAGATGATCTTATAAATTCGCAAATCATAATTTAAATAAAAAAATATCAACTAATAAAAGAATCTAGTATTTAATAATTTAAAGTATTTTTAAAAAAATACTTCTATCCTTTAAGTAATACAAATTATTCTTAGTTATTTCTTTTTAAATTAATTTAATTCATCATAAAAAAGAAGTAGAAACCAACATGTTTTAGAAATTTTAAAAAAGCTTTTAATAATCAGTTTTTATTTGAATATTTCAAAAATACAATTATCAATTCAATAGAATTTTCATGGAATATTGAAAGAAGCTGGATGGGAAAATGAATAAATCAAAGAAGAATTAAGTAAAAATGTAGCAAAGAAACAAAAAAAAGGAAGAATGAATGAATGAATGAAAATCTTTTTATTTAATAATTTAGTGTTGCTAAATTTTGTAATTCACTAGTAAAACCAATACAGAAAAGAATGACGAACATACATACTAAAGTGAGTGAGTGAGTGAATGGTTTAATTGATTGATTGATTGATTTATTAATATATTAATAGATAGAATGTTTAATAACTATTAAAAAAACTAATCAATTCAATTACCAAAAATAAAATGCAAGGATGAATGTTCATTATTTCAAATACAGTTTTTGTTTTTAAATCAGCAAAGAAATTAATCAGAAACAGAAAAAAGAAAGTAGAATGATGAAATCAAGTAAAAAAATAATGAATTGATTGATGATCAATAGGAGTACATTAAATCTGAAGCGTAAGCCAATTAATTCAATATAATATAATTAGGAATTAACTAAATTACTATCAAAAAAATTAAGTCTCCTTGAAAGATCAATAACAAAATCAGCTTAGTATTTAGAAGAATAGAAAGAAAAATCAAATAAGAAAGGAGAAGAAAGAGAGTAAAAAAATTATTGCAATGTAGTCAAGTGATTTAAGTTAATCTTCAATTAATACTCAACCTTCCGTCTAGAATCAAACTAGGAAGAGTAGCAGTGATTCCTCTGGATAGAATTCTAAAAATTTCAATATTTAGTTATGCGGCAATTCTTCAGTTGGCAAGACATCGATAATTCATCGCTTGATCTATGACAATTATCTTGAAAACACTGTGATAACTCTTGGAGTTAACTACTACAAGAAGAGTTTCAGCATCTAAGGCGATTAGATATCAGTAACTATTCATGATACTTCTGGCTAGGAAAGATATATAGATATTACTAAGCAGTCTGTACGTAAAGCTGATGCCCTTATCCTTGTTTATGACAAAACCAGTGAGCAATCATTTTAAGATCTAGAAAGCCTATGGATTTCTCAATTTGATAAGATCGTAGACCTCACTTCGATCCCTCTCTTGCTGATTGGCAACAAATCTGATTTGTATTCACAACGAAGAAGTGAGTAAGTAAGCTATGACTAGGCAGACTAGTTCGCTAGGCAATACAACATGGCTTTCTTTGAGACCTCAGCTTTATCAGGGCATTAAATACAAACAGCATTTGAAAGCCTAGTTTAAAGATTGTACTTGTCAAGAAAGCAAAAGAATAACCCACCAGTTTCAATTCAAAAGAAAAAGAAAACATACCCCTACTCAAAGCAAAGTTGCTGCTGATCCTATCATAAGAACAGCCATAGTTTAATAAAATTATAAAAGAAGAGCCTTTAGCTTTTGAATAAAGGCTTTATTATTTATATAAATAAAAGCTAGCCCTTTTGGATTATCAAACAATCAATCAATCTACAAACAATATTTAAAATACGGAATATTGTTATTTTTTGTAAATTTTATCAGAAATTGCAAATTTTAAGCATAAATAAAAGAAAATTAATAAAATAATCAAATAATAAGCAATGAATCAAAAGAAAGTGACTATTAAAGATAAGAAAAACGTAACAAACACTCATAAGAATTGAATAAAAGGATATTCAACTTTAGAATAGCAAACAAAGATTAAATGATTATTTTACTAAATTTAATAATTTATTTTTGCTTAATTACTTGCATGCTTGCTTGATTGCTTAAATATTGATTAGATTTGAGGATTATAAAATAAAATAAAGATATGAATATTTTCATATATTTAATAAATGTATTAATAACTATTATAATAAATATTTACTATATATTACTCTTTATAACTGTATCTAACTAACTAACTAATTTCATTCATTCATTCATTGATTAATTCTAATGTAAAATACCATTCATCTTATTTCTCATATTTATTCCTTCCTTACTTGCTTAATACATTCCCAATCTTACACTTTTCCTACTAAAACAATTTTATTTATATTCTTTAAATAGTTTTTTATCAAGGTTCTTTCCATTAAATTATAGACTGATAGAATGATAGGATGATTGATTAATTGAAGATTGCTTTCTTTCTCTCTTCTTAATAACTAGATTGATGCGTGGCTTTATAGTTTATTTTAGAAATTAAATTCTTTACTATATCATAAAAATTTAAATTCACAAACAAAATTAGAAATTATATGCAATTTTTGAAAATCTAATTATATAAATATATAAATATAAATAAACAGTTATTTAAACAAATGATTTGCTTGCTTGCTTGCTTAATCTAATTTTTGCCTGAATTTTATATCAAACAGGTCAACCTATAAACCATCATTACTCCACCTCAAAATAGTTTGTTTGTTAGTTAGCTGATTAAACTCTTCTTTTATCGATTAATATTTTTATTATCTTTTTCAAATTTAAAATAGAGGGTTAAAATCTAAATATTATATTGGATTTTTAAAAATAGATTGATAGATAGATAGATACATTTAGTTTGTGGAGATTAATATCAAGATTAAAAAATATTTAATGAAGAAAAGTAATATGAACAAACTTAATTGAGTCATTAACATAACAAAGTACATATATTTAATTTATTTTTACAAAAAATATTTATATACATATATATAAATGAATGTTAGTTGGGTGATTTACTGTTTGGTTGATTGGTTTGTTGGTTTGTTGGTTGGTTTGTTAGTTAGCGTGTTTCTACTCCAAAAATCTATCAAATTCGATGTCTATTGTCTGTGAAATAACTCTAACTAAATTAATTAATTTATTGCTTGATTGAATTAATTCGAATAATATTATAATTAAACAGAAGAACTCCCAAGAAATCAACAAATTTGCATAATTTGGTCAACAAAAGCTATTATTTATCACAAACTAATTTTTGGATGAAAACAGGGTAATATAAAATCAAACAAAATCTAAATAAGTTGATCAAGCAAGCAAGCAAACAAACAAACAAACAATCAAAGAAGCAAACAAGATAACTTTATAAATTATTAAATTTACACTTTTAATGATTACTTTTTTTTCGGTTGGTATTTGTTAACAAGTTGATTGATTGAGTGATTAATTAATTAATAAATCACAATTGAAAAAATTAAATTTCATATACATTTCTCATTCAAATTATCAATTTTCTTTATTAATACTAACTTTTAATATATATTATTATGTCTTTCAATAAGCCAGGAAATTCTACAACTGCTGCAGGTCCAGTGAAAAAAGGTGTACCAAATTTCCTTTAAGTAAATATAAAGATTTATTAAGTAGGGATTTAGAGGGAAAATATTAATTTTAATACGTTTATACAGAAAAAGAAAGAGGCTGCTTAGATTAACGCAAATATTACTTCACCTTAAACTCAAAATATACCATTAAATACATTCTCAAGTCCTTAATCAACTGCTTAGAAAGCAGGTTAATCCTTGAAATAGAAGAATACATCAAATCCAAAGGAAATTAATGTTAATATTGAAGTAATTATTAAATCAACATGATGTTGAGTGTTATAGACATTGACATTATTTAAATTAATATTATCTATCTATCTATCATAGTAAAAAGAGCTATTCCCTTAACTTTAAAAAGTGAGAGAAAAAGATCCAAGACAATTGGAAGTTAATATATAAAAATGCAAAGAAGTATATGATTTCTACGAAAGAAAAGGAAGAAATGAATTACCAGTTAAAGGTAAAATACTATTTTTGTATTCTTAATTCAAGGAACTTTTTTAACGAATTGATTATAAAGAGCTAGGGAACGCATTAAGATCTTTAGGATATTTAGTTAGCACTAAAGAAATTCGTGAACTGCAGGAGAAATTGTAAAAATGTACTTAATAATTAGAATAAAATAATAGAAAATAATATATATTTTAATGATTTAATGAAATAGAAATTAAAGCAAATAATCTAATTGTTGCCACTTTCATTGAATTCAAAGATTTTTTAGTTGCCGTACATCTAGTCTAGCATAAGTTGCCTAATGAAAAGGAATTATAAAGTGCCTTATAAATATTTGATAAGTCTTCCACAGGTTCTATTAATAAAGATATGCTGAAAGGAGTATTAACGAAAATTGGAGATATCATCCCTGAGAAGGAAGTAAAAAAATATAATAAAATAGAAATTTATAGAATTGAATTGAATTAATAAATAAATAAATAAAAAATATTTTCTTATAAAATTAGTTCGATTAACTATTTTCTACTCTTTATACTGATTAAAATGGAAATATTCCTATGAAATATATCTTAGGAACTCTCATGAAATACCCTTAAGCTTGACCAAATTAATATATTTAAATAAACAAACATTTTAATTTAATAACTAAACAATTAATAAAAAAATTATTTGCTTACTATAAATAATGAATTTAACTAAATAATTAACTAATTTATTAACTCCTTTTTCTGTTTCTATAATAAGTTATTACATTAAATTTATTCAAATATATAATTCTCACTAAATTTCACTAAAAATTAATATTTCCTTCAATTTAATTTTTTTTAATTTATATTTTAATGATAATTATTTTTATACCAAAAATTAAATATCTATTACTTCTGAGTTTAATTTCATATTCTAAAATAACAAAGATGGATGAATGAATGAATAAATTGATTGATTAATTGATAATCTAATTCTCTACATTTGTTGACAACGAAATATCAGGTAAGTCATTAATAAAATCAGTAAATTATTATATAAAAGAATTAATTAAATTAATATGAACACATTTAGAATAAATTAATAGAATAATATTTAGAAATTAATTGAAATATTTAAAGAAATTATATTATCATCTTATAAAGGACTTTTTACTTTTAACAATGAAAGATTTCTTTTCAGGATCACGAAGAGTTGATTCTAAATCAGCTTATTATTAGATATCCTTATCAAAATGCTATTAAGCAATTCTATCATAATCGTTTTAAAATTTATTTATTTAGTTATTTATTGACTTAGTATTATTCTAATTTTAATAATCATTCATTTAATCCATTAACATTGACATTTTATTAGATTATTTAAATTTATGGCTTAACTAACTCTATGTTTAGCTTAACTACGGTGCCATAATTATTTCCTTCTAGCTATTAATTGCACTCTCCATATTAAATGACCCCATCATATTATTTGAGAATCTTTAACTTGAATTCCTCATCATATCTTTTGGAGATATCACTTCTTATAAATGCATTTATTAAAATTTTGATTACTATTTTGGTCTACGAGAATCAGCTGATTCAATATTTCTTTAGTAATTCGTAGGATTGTAAGAAGTAACGAAAAGCTATTGATTATAAATAAATAAATTAATTAATTATGGTTGATTAGTAAATAAGTAAGTATTATTATTATTAATAATTTTCTATAAATTTTATTTAAAATTAATATATTTATTTATTTACATTGTCATCTTACTGTTAGGAAATATTATTCTCTGTTTGTTCACGAACTATCTCTTCTTTTGCATACTTTTCGAGTAAATCTGTATCTAAAATTAAACCTCTGTCTCTTGCAATATTTCTGTTTCTACGACTTGAAAAGAAAGTACTCTAATTTTTGTTAGGAGATTAAGACTTTTAAGGAGAAGGAGATTTTGATTAAGCCACTACAGAGATTTCAGAAGTTTATCTTATTTTAAAACCAAGGTTTGTAATAATTTCATTTTCCCTTATTTTCTCTTATTCTGCTGTACGTTTGGCAACTACTATTTAATGAGGCTTAGCTTGGTAATCAAAGAAATTTACAGTAAGATCATCAGATAAATTTAATGGCTTTTGTTTCAACTTTACCACTTTAAAATCAGTGATTGGCATTCTAAGTGGTTTATGTAGAGCTCTAGGATCTTTATTTTCATTTATTATATACTTTATTGGTTTATTTCTCTTATTATGGTGTTCTTTTATTTCTGTAAGTGCCTTTGTATTTGATAAAATGATTTATTTACATGATTTAAAATATAGAAAAATTAAATTATTTATTATAATTTACTATTATAAATCAACATAATATTTGATATAAAAAAGATGAAGTAATATTATATTAAAGCAAATTACTTTATTCAGATATTTTATTTGCTTTTTATTGTTGATCCTCTAAACGAAGTTTTTAATCTTATTGACATGCACAAGTTGCTTAATTTGTTTCTTAAGTTCCTCTTAATCTGTTATTTGTGCACAGTTGTTTATTGCAAACTCTTCTTAAGTTATTTTTACATGTTTTATTGCATTTTTTGGTTTTAGATTCTTTGCAGATGTTACCATCTTTTCTATTTTTTATTGTTCTTATTTCATTTACTATGCATCTATCTCTGACTGCTCTCTTGCTTAGCTTACTTTCTAAAGGTAGGATTTAAATTTTTCATCACTCATAACTCCAGTTGCAATTTAATTTTTTAACATTTAGCGATAGGTTTCATCCTCTTTTGTTAATTTCTTATCTAAAAAATAAGATATCCTCTAATTAGCAATTGCATTTACATAATCTTTTTAGTTATAATTCTCTATCAAATATGACTATAAAGGATTAAATGGATTATAAACTGTGAAATTTCCTTATCCTGGCCTACGTCCTTATGAAGATTAAACCCTTCTCATTAAAATAATGTAACTTTTTTATTTTTTCTATGAATTATTGAATTCTAAATTGGTAGATTTATAGATAGATAGATTGATAGATTGATACTGATAGATTTAATTAGCTTTGAAGCAGTATTATTTATTTATTTATTAATTAATTGATTATTAATACCCTATTTACCTTTTATATAACTATAATTGCTTGAATATAATGTTTGACTGATTAATTTATTGATTGATTGATTGATTTATTAATTAATTAATTTATTGGATGAGAGTATATATACATATTAACTAACTAAATATGAGTATTTAGATATAAATCTAAATGGATTCAATAAAAGTAATATATATATATAGATTTAATTATATCATGAACAGCTAGAAATACTATATAATTATAAAATATAATTAAATTTGGTTAAATATGCTTTTATCTGCATATTTTAAATAAATTAAATAAGATAAATAATTTATCTTATATCTACCTTTTATCTTTATTAAGAATAGCTGCTAATTAGTTTTTATACTCTATTCTAGATTATAAACATATCTGAAAATGTTTATTCATCTACTTGAAATATTTCTATTGGCCATAATTTAACAGAATATTAGATATTTATTTATTTAATTTCTATCAATCATACAAATGTACTTATTCTTATAGATTTTTTTTAAGTTTTTAAACAAAAAATTAATTAATTAACTAAAATGCAACAGATTTAAATGTTACTTTTTTTAATTTTTCTAGAGTTTTTTATTATAATAAAACTATAATTGATTGTACTTTTTTTGGTGAGTAGGTGGGTGGTATTTATGAAGTATTTTTAAAATATGATTGATTTGGAACGAGTAGGTGAGAGATTAAATTCTTCAGTTAAATAATATTTAGAAACGAACCCCTTTATTATACTTAAATAGATATTTTATAATATTAAAGAATTAAGAATAAATGAATGAAAGAAATAAAGGATGAAAAGATGAAAAGAATTTAATGGATTAGTTTTTAGTTTATCAGATACAGCATTATTAATTTGATTGGTTTTAATCGCTTTAGAGAAAGTTCTGGTATAAAATAAATTGAAATTACATATAAATTTTCTTATATTTTACTGGGATATAGATAAGATATTTTGTAAAGAATAAACAATAAAAATAAAGTGTTAGTTTGCTTGTTTATTTGCTATTAATTAACTTTATTCAATTTATTTTAAGATATACCTTAACTTACGTGATAAGAAATTGTATGTATGAACAAAACTAATTAAGGAAGTTATCGATAGCATTAGAGTTCTTATGATAGAAAGAAGAAGGATGATTCTTCCTCATCAAAATCTAATAGGGCTACAAAAGAGGATGAGTATAGTAATTAATAGATGGTGTAACAATAGATCTATTACAAGTCATCAGGATTGACTAATTTTATGATCTTAGATTAAATAAAGAAGGATATTAACTTTCCTACCAATAAAATAAGAGTTGATTTTAGAAATGTCTATCTTAATCCTACTATGCGCTCATTTTTTGCCAAGGATTTGGAATAGAAATCCTAGAATATGAATGACTTTGCTTTTAATTTTTAGAATATGTTCTACACAAAAATATTATATAGTGGAATGTTTAATAATGTTTATTGCGCCTATAAAGCGTATCCAGACGGCGCTATCAATATTAGATTTGATTCAGATATTCAGGATTCATATAGGTTGAGATTAGTTCGACCTGAAAGATCAAAAACACATAGATTTTGTAGATTAGGAGGACAAGCGGAATTGAACGGAGTTTTTGGCTTTTGTGAAAAAATATCTTATTAAGCTGATATAGCGTTATTATTTGATAATTAATTGAGACACTCTGCTAAATATGAGCTTTCTTTGCCTTTCTTGGGAGATTTTGGATCTTTAAGAGCTAATGTGGGAGTATTGAAAAGAAGAATCGATGATAGTGTGTAATTTAAAAGGAGAAGAAAGAAAATAATGTTCTTTCCTTTTGAGTGGCAGAACACTTACTTTAGCTACAGTTTTAACTCTCTTACTTTCTCCCATTTTGAACCATTCACTTCAGATACTTAAAGATTATACTTTTTAAGTATGGATTATGGGATTAATAGGATATTCAGAAATAAACATGCTAGATAATTCTTCAATTATATCAATGATGCCGCCTTTTTGAATAACAGACTAGTTTCTAAAGATTATTAAGTACAGCATGAAGTAAAAGTGGCATATACCATTCCAGAATAAAGATTTTAAATTAAACCAGGAGCTTTATTAAAATATTCTTATTCTCTCAACAATAAGCTCTTCTTAAGCAATAATTTAGGTCTAAAGTCCATCCTTAAATCGAAGGTTACCTACTTTGAAAAGAAGAAATTCTTACTTACTTCATCATTAGAAACTGGAATGCAGATTTCTTTTGACATAGGAAATGATTTGTAAAGCAGAGGTTCATTAGAAGGAAGCAGTAGTGGAGGAACATAAAATCTCAGTTCAACCTTAGAAGAAAGCTTTCCCTTACCATAAAATATTTATAATTTCAATAGCTTCTAATTATAGAACGTACCTGGTTACTATTAGGTTTTTAGAGAAAATAAAAATCTAAATTATTACTTTGCACTTAGAAATAAACTCTACCTCAGAAAATTAAACTTTTATGGATTTAAGCCATTTGTCCATGCTAATTTCTACTATGGTAACACTCCTTCTATACCTATAATAAACTGTGGTGTAGGTTTCTCACGTCATTTCGAACTTATAGACTCTAAAATAGACTTTCTATTAAATTCTCCTAACTTACTTAAACCAAAATAAATATAAGATAATGAATTTACTAAATTATAAATAGTATTTAACCCATGAATAGTAAGTAATTACTCAATAAAAAAAATAACTCTCATCTATTTATTTATTTATCTATCTATCATCTATAGAATCTCTTTTTATATATTCATCTATTTATAGCTAGCTACCTAGCTTACTTACTTACTAGCAGCAGCATCTACTCTATTTAATTATCATTTATCTTTTTACATATTCACATATATTTTATTTTTTTATTCTTAAGTATTTGATGATCAATCTTATTTATGAAAATTCTTTTGATAATTTAAACTAACTAACTAACTAGCTAAATAAATATTAATTAATAACTATTAAAATCCATTAAAATAATATATTTAGTTAAAATTTATTATTGTAATTAAACTAAAATTAAAGAAACATTTAGAATAAGATATTCTCTAGGAAATCAATATTTAAAAAACTAAAATCTAAGAATAAGATAAATAAATAAGATGATTTATTTTCTAAGCATCAAAAATATTAATAGATTTAAATTTATAAACTAATTTTTATGCTTTTCTTAAATTCATACAAATTGTGTTTAAAGAAATGATCATTAAAATAATGGTTAAACAAAATAAATGAAAACTTTAATTCTATGTATGATAAAAATAATTATTTTTTATCAAAAATATTAATTAATAAGCATATTTTTTATGATTATTGATAATAACAAAAATATTAATAGATTTAAATTTATAAACTAATTTTTATGCTTTTCTTAAATTCATACAAATTCTGTTTATAGAAATGATCATTAAAATAATGATTAAACAAAATAAATGAAAACTTTAATTCTATGAATGATAAAAATAATTATTTGTTATCAAAAATATTAATTAATAGCATATTTTTTATGATTATTGATAATAATTCTACATTAGAATAGAGATGGTAAAATAATGATTAATAAAGTAATTTGTCTAATTAAAATCTAAGCTCAAATCATACATAGCATACATAAAGTTTTAGAGTAGAGATTGAAAATAACTCATATATTAGCTTAATTATAAATATTGTATGTACATAGATAGATTGATTGATTGATAGGTAAGTTGTATTGCTTTATATAAAAAATAGATTGATAGATGAAAATAAGTAGTTATAAGATTATGAGACATAGTAAATTTAAAATATTTAGTTATTGATAATATTTATTAAATTTATAATATAATTAATTGTTCAAATATTTTAGGTTGGATGTTGGTTGATTTATTTATTATTAGATTATTGTTGTTGATAATGCTGCTTCTGATATTACTACTACTGCTATTATTATGATCATTATTCACTAAGTTTGAAATACAGAACTAAAATTGACTTTCTCTTAAATTGATGAAGTTTATTCTTCTTTTAATATCAATTCAAGGACTAAGTTATCTTTATCGATTAATTGCTGTGGTAATTATTCTCTTCCTTAAGTGGTTTCATAATATACCATTCCTTGAGTAGGTATGTTGTTAGCTGCTATTGGAGATGGAATAGCTGAGTTTGTTTCAAATTACTTTTATTCATAATTACTCCAAATCTATTACTAATATTTTTAGGAATCAATAGGAGAAGGGGTTAATTTTTTTATAATATTCTTCTCTTATGTATCTGTTTTAGTATTTGATTCTAAAGAGTTTTCTTAGTTAATCTCTTCTTCCATTTTCTCTTTGCACTAATTACTTTTCTATCTAAATTCCTGAGTAGGACTAAAACCTTCTTATGAAATTTTATTAATTTGTTATAATTGTAAAGACTATACAGATTCTAAGTTTTACATTTTAGAGCTATTTTTTCTAAGGGTATTCATAATTATTGGCTATCCTCCTCCAATTTGATTTTCACTACTTGGATTGATTTATTCTTCGAAACTATTTACATTATTTGTGATTTCTTGTTAAATGAATTAATCTTTTTTATGGTCAGTTTAGTTTGAGTTAAAATTATTACTTATCTTTTAATCATTTTATTAAATATTAGGATTCATTTGATTCTTATAATTATTATTATTATTATTATTATTATTTATTATATTTCTTTCAAAATTCTAGTTTTAATTTATAGGATTTAATAGAATGGATTAAAGGCTTTCTTTGTCTACAAAATTTCTTAAATCTTATAGGTTATTTTAATTGGCTGTATTGTTTGATACATAAAGATTATTATTAAATTAATATTTTTCATTGGGTAGATTATTATTTCCATTAGAAAATGTAGAACAGGATGTAGATGTTAGAGCAAAGTAGTTTATATTCTTACTTTCTATCTCACTTTGAAAGTCTTTGATTTTCTATCTGTCAAGAAGGGTTTCACTCAATTAACAAGGCTCAAAAACAGGGGAGAATAATTAGTTTGATAGCCCACTCATTCTTTGCTATATCATAGGAGAAGAGAAAGGAAAGTCAGATTGCTAACTTTAATTTCTTTCTCTCTCTTAAGAACATTTCTCACTGAGAGTTTTCATTTAAGGGGATGAAATTTAATTAGTGGATTTTTCATTTAAATTCTACTGCTCTGATATGATTACTGACTAGACTAATACTCCCGAACTGCTCAATCTTCTTGACTATTCCTTTTCATCTAAAGACAAAGGCTGTCCTTATTTATTATTGATAATAATTTCTGTTTAAGAAGGAGATCCTGTTTATATATACTAAGAACTACTACAAGATTATAAGTATGGCTGGTTTCTTTTACTAAGCAAGGATTCACTTGAATTAATATTAGGTTTCTTACTGTTCATAGAAGGTAACACATCGCTATTCTTCAATCTATATTCCTTCTAAGATGTAGGATTTAAAGTATAAAATACCCTCTAACCTCTATTTCTATTATAATTCATCATTTATTCACAACTTTTGTATTCCACATAATCTCCTTAATGCTATTATTAAAGTATCTTTTATTTATCAATTAAATTCTCTTCACTCATCAATGCAAATTCGCTAGAATCTATTTATTTATATTTCATAAATTAAAACATTTTAAACGATTTATTAATATTTTTTATTAAATTTCCAATAAAAACTCTTAAGATTATTTTCCATTCATTAATTATTTTCCATTTTCCATTTATTAATTTATTAATAGGAAAACATATTTATAATGAGCTAATTCTTTTAATCATATTTATTTCTTATCCCAATTTATAAACTCTAAATTTAGGAGGTGGCAAGCATTTCAGTATTTTTAAATTTTGAATAAATAAAATGAAAATGAAAGAATTAAATGATTACGAATTTTCTTTTATGGCCAAGATCCAAATAGGGTTTCATCTACGTCATCATAGTAAGTATCATAATAGTTTTTCTTCTCTTAAATGATAGAACTGAATGAATTTTCATTATTATTGATGGAACTTAAATTAGATTAATTGCTGGTCCTGAGTTCTCTCTATTAATTAGTAGAGTTGTTTTCTAGCATAGATTTCTCACTTATAAATGAATCTGATTGAAACCCATTTTAGTTGTTAAATGCTTAGATTTCAGAGCTAATTTAAGCTGTTTAATTCAACTAATTATTTTTAACTAAGATACTATTGCTGCTATCAAACTCTTCGTTTGTTCCCATTTATATTTTTTTATTGGTCTCAAAATCATTTGAAGTAACTCCATTGTTATTTTCTTCAATTTGTTGTGCTGATTAAGTATTTTATTTTAAGTATTAAGATTTTTATTAGATTGGAATATTATCTTTCTATGTAAAATCTTAATAAGAATTATTTAAGAATTGCTATTGACTGTTATTATCTAAGATCAATTTAGAGTAATCTTAGCAGCTGGCAGAAGAAGTATGCTGCCTCATCTCTATGTTGATTTATTATTAATTTTAAGTAGAGAGAATTTAGGAATTATTTAAATGGTTTCCTTAGAATTATTTTTATCTGTGCGATTCTATTTTTTCCTTATTAAGAATTTATTAAGAAGATTGATTGTTCAGTTACTAAAAATAGAATTCTTGACTATTTGAAAAATTATTGTTTGAGAAGGAGTTCGATTAAATTTATTGATTTTATTAAGGTTAGAACACTTAATTTGTATTCTAGAATTGTGTGCTAGTTTAAGATGGAAGAAATGGTAGATTTGAGATATTTGTAAAGGAATAAGGTAGAGAATTATTGCTATAACCCATCCGTTAATTATTTTATTATATAAATTAATTTTAAGGTATTCGATTATTATAGGTATTTTATTAAAATTGCACATTATTATTATTAATTTTATTGTTGTTATTGTTGTCATTGTTTTTAGAGCTATAGTTCATCCCATTATTATGTGCTAAATTTATAATATTTTGGTTCTAATTTATACTAGGATTTTATGCGATTAAGAATTAATTTTATAAATATTCTCTAGATTAATCTTATATGTTTTATATATTATTGATAAAGTTAGGAGGATTATTATTCATTTATTAGTATTGTTGCTAATATTAATTTTAATTTTAATTATAATTAATCTATTTCTAATATTATAGTATCTGCTACTATTAATTCTTTCTTAACTCCTCCTGTTAATTCTTGTAGTACTATTGCAGTTAAATCATAAATGATGCATTAGGCTCTGCTTATTAGTATCTAGATTTGCAATATTTTAATGCTTGGTTCTCATTTATGTTCAAATTCTTTATTATGTAAGCTATCACCACCGAAGGACTTCTAGAGATACCCTATTAAATAATTAATTAAATAAATAAATTATTTAAATATGAATTTTTAATCCATTTTCTTTATTAAAATCAATATAAATTAAGAATAATTTTGCTATTTTTATAAATATCCAACAATTGTGATCGATCAATCAATAAATCAAACAAACAAACTGTAAATTTATAAATCACTTTCAAAGAAACAAAATAATAATGCACCCACGCTATTATTTAAATTTAAGGCTAAATTATACAGGTTATTCATTCAAAAGTTATTTGGTGTGTTTAAATTAATGTTTCAACAAAATGAAGAAGAATAGAAATTCTATTTTTAGGAGAGTTCAAATTTTTTTAAAAAACATGATATTTTAATTGATTCATTAATAGAAAGATTGATTGCTAATTTGCTTAATTGCTTATTTGCTTCTTTGCCTATACTTGTCAAAAGTTTTATGATTCGATGAAAAGTTCATATAAAAACTTATATTACAAACTGTTTCAAATTATCTTTTTTATTTAATTCCTGTGTAATTTATAATAGATTTTCACTTTAGGCATTTAAAAAGAAAGGAATAGAAGATCTTGTTCTAAATATAGCAGGAGAATTTATATAATCTAATTGCTAATTATTTTAAACCCCTTCTCATAATCACCATTTTTGGAAACATTTTGAAAATTCTATGTGTCTTGCTTATATTGATTTAAATAAACTAAGCTAATCTTAACGTTTTTATTTACTCGATAGCAGTGGATCAGCACTCGTCCGTTCAATTTTTACGCTTTCTAAATAAATTTAAAAATAGAGTCGATATGATCAATTAGATTAGCATCCCATTCATCAAGTATTTCTACATTTAAATACTAGATTTTATTTTCGTAGATGTTTTTGCAATTCTAAGGAGAGCAATTAATTATATGTGTAATCTTAAAGAGGGTCAAAGTCTGGATATCCCTAGCTGAATTATAGTCTATTATTTTATTTAAACTACATTATCATATTCATATTTAAATCTCTCTCATTCTTTCATTCCTTCCATTAAATAACTTCCTTTCAAAAAATCTAATTTAGGAATTTGCTAATAAAAACGATATATTTCATTCATAGGTTGATTGTTTGATTAATTGGTTTATTCATTGATAAATTTATAAATAAATAAATAGCAGAAAGATGTATCTGCTTCTATATCCTCAATAACTCTTCTCTTTCTTCTTCTTATTAATTGAAATTATTATGGGAATAAGCTTAACCTTACTATGGAGTTATTCAAATAAGATAGAGGGTGAAAAAAATATGAAGAAATGTAGGATTATTTGCTATTTTATTGTAAGCTTTTTTGCATCTGTTGAAGAGAATATCTTAAAGTGAATGTGTAAATTTAGTTGAATACACACACATAATAATTTGTTTGTTTGTTTGCTTGCTTGCTATTTAGTTAGATAATTTGATAATTTGATATTTAGTTTAATTGATTGTTAGCTATTTATTTACTTAGCTTATTAGTGAAAAATAATAAAATTGCGAAAAAGTATATATTTAGGATTGAAATTTTAGTGTAAAGTTTCGAATTTAAAAAATATACCCAAGTTTTGTGAAGATAAGTTAATATTAAATGAATCAATGAATGAATGAACCTTATAGGGAAGTATTAATCTTCAGTAGGAGTAGAAAATATTTAGTGGTTGAATAAATAAATGTTTGCAAAAAAAGGAAATTAATTCTTATATTATGGTGGGGTACAAGTAAATATTCGGACAAACAGACAAACAAACAAAATCTGGAGTGATTACTGTAAAATAAGTAAAGAAGAATTAGAAGGAAAAGAAGTGAAATTCCTCCTTCACATTCGAAATAAGTGGATTAGCATATTTTCTTAATTGAAGTGAATATGTGAAAAGAAACAAAAAATAATCAAAAAGAAGATAAAGTCTAACCAAAGATAATGTATTTTGAGAGATTGGGTGGGGGTGTTGATGTTATTTGAGAGTTATTTGTTGAGAAATGTAAGTTACCTGAAAGGTAGATGTTGTCAATTATGTGAGCGATTTGGGTGTAGCTCTAAAACTTGTTTTTATTTTAAGGAATTGTTATGTTCAGGAGCGACTACTTTTTGTTGCTGCCCATTAGGGAAGTGGTACCACACCCTACCTAATTATAGATATATTTTTTAATTTATTTGTTTTTTCCTTTTTGATTCTTTTAATGATTTATCTTTTTGATTGTCCCAAATGAGTTATTTCTCTAGGTCTTTATAATTTAATTTAATAATATTTTTTATAAAAAGCTAAACCTTTCTTCTTTTATTCTTCAAAAAAAAAAATATTAATAGTATTTATTCATTGATTATAAATCCTCCTAAAAACTTTTTAAAGCTAGCTTTTTTACTTGCTAATGTTTCCTTTACTTTCATTCATTTCTTTTTCTTCGCTAACATTCTTTTTCTTCCTTTCTTTCTTTTTCTCTATCTCTTTTTGCAAAATAATAATGTAAATTTCTTCCTTACTAATATTAATATTCGTGTTAAATTATCATTCAAAGTTATTATTCTTTAATTTAATTATCCCTATTCTAACCAGCATTTATTTAATATAGCAAATATACTCTTATTTTTGTGTTTCATTTTTGACAATTCCTATTTTTAGAAACCCCCTGCATGCATCTACAATAATTAAATTATTAGATTTTACAATATTTTGTTGTTTCAATAACTTACAACTTTTTACATTAGTTTCATTGTATTCTCTATCCTGTCAGAATAAATACCATAAAAATATATTGAATAGAGGGTTAAATTTTCATCATAATAAATTGACATTTAAATAAATATAATCAAAAATTTAAATTAATTAAGTAACTGCTTTAATTTATTAAGCATGCAGATAATCTATTATTCTTTTTATTAAATTTAGATCATACTTCTTTCAAACAAATAATTATCTAAAAATAGTTTTAATTTACAATACAATTATTTTATTAAATCTTAAATATTTTTTAATATCAACAACAAAAACAATAACATCAAATACTTGAGTTTTATTTAATGTTTTAAATGCAATCAATTCTAAAATAGATAGATTTTTTATTGTTAAAGATAGAGATAGCAAGATAATATCCTATTCAATAAAATTATATTATAAGAAAATTATAAGTAAATTTAAAATAGTAAAATAAGATTATAAATAAATATTCGGGAAGATAAAGTAAGATTAAAAGAATACAAAATAATTAATAAGAAATTAAAATATCCTAGTAACTAAACCAGAGTAAATATTATGATAGGTAGATTCTTCAATAAAAAGTGATAATATCCAAAAATCAATAAAAATTGAATAAGATATTATCCTATAAGCATTTCGAAAAGTATACTTAGTAAACAGAAATAAGTACTATGAAATTTTTCAAGTAATAAAAAGTATAAATTGCCAATCATAAATTTAATATTTTTATTTTTAAAAATAGATTATAAATGTTTAACTGTAAATATTTAATATTTAATTATGTGAATTAATTAATTTTTATCTCCCCTTATTTACTTACTTTTAATTTAATTTTTAGTGAGGAATTAAATAATTAGTAAATGAGGGGATTTTTTTTATATTAAGAGTTTAGAAAAATAAATTTCTATCTTAAATAATGTGTTTTGTTTATTTTTGTCTAATGATATGTATTGATAAATAATAGCAGCATAAAAATAGCTTAATTTGAGTCAGGATCAATATTTGTAGATAATCAAATTAGTTTTAACATATTTACACTAATAATTATGAAAATTATTTATAAATTAACTCATAAATCGATTTAATTATTTTGAAATTTGACTACTTAATTAGTAAAAGACATAAAATCTTTATGCAAATTTCCTTTATCCTATTGGTTATTTATGCACTTATGATCGATATAGAATAACTCATTCTTTATTAATATAGAAATCATTTGAAAAATTTTAATTATTTTACTAATATTTACTAATAATCCTTTCATTTTTTATGTTCAGTAATTTTGTTAAAGTATAACAGATAATATACATCCATCAAATCCTATAGGAATCTAAGAATAAATATATTCTATCAACAAGAAATTTAGATCATTAATATCAATACTAATAAAATGATTTGAATTAAATAAATAATTTATGTATTTGATAAATATTATACTCAAATGTAGATATCAAGAAAATATTATTCATCAGTTTTAGATTATCATTGGTAATTAAAAACTCTGGAATTTCAGTTGAGTTTTGATCACACTTCAGAAATAATTTAGTTTAGATATTTTCTAATAAAGTTTTTTTAATAAGCAGATAGATAGATAGAAATTAATTAAATTGAATTATGTCCACAGAGGTATAAGTATTTCTGCCAAAATTTAGGAATAAGCAATAATATAAATGTATAATAGAGAGGGCATTCAATGAAGCAATAGAAGAAGCAACAACAACTTCGATTTCTCCAAAAAATAGGATGAAGAAAGGATTGATTGATGTAGTAACTCCACGCAAAGAATTAGATCAACAGCTTGCCTAAGATATCATTTCAATAAAACCTCAAAGTGGAGGAGGAGTAGTATAACTTAAAAAACTGAATGAAATAAAAAGCCGAATAATGAGTTCTTCTGTTTCTAGATAAATTTCTCCTTCAAAAATAATAGAAAGCTAAAATGTGAATAAAAACTCTTACCTTACTAACAATTTATATAAAAATTACAAGTACAAATCCATTAATGATAATTTCCATAGAGATCTCCTCAATAATTCATGCGATATTGTAAGAAATACCTAAATAAAATCCAAAATAAGAGATTTTTAGTTCTAATTGTATCATAAGAAGCATCATCCCTAGTTTGAATTAACAGATGAGAATATAAATTAGTTGACCACAATAGAGAGAATTTAATTCAATTTTCAAAAAATAGAATAAAACCCTGCTAAAGTTGATTCACAACTAGATAATTTAGAATAGAAGATAACAGATGAAAATGTGTAATCAAACTAGCACATTCACATAAATAATAATGATAGCTTAGATATATAAAAATCAATAGATAAAGCTTTGATAAAAACAATGAAAAACTCTTTGGATTCTGCTAGATATTATAATTCCAATTTAAGAAGTAAAAGTGGGCTAAAAGGCAGAAAGAATCCGCTTACATTAGATAAATTAGATTTCCAATTTCCAATATCTTAAACAAGTGAATTAGATGTTCAAAGATAACCGCAAAACAAAATTAACCATTAAAACCAACTTTCCTCTTTACCTCCAATATTTTCTTTAGACTAGTTTTAAGGAGATATTGATAAAATGTATGGCATTGCCAAAATGGCTAGTAAGGGTAAAATGGGCACTGACAAATTTGTAGTAAAAGATAATACTTCATCTTTTCCATCAACAGCTTTATTATCACCAACTTATACAGGAGGATCTCCTTCATCAAGTAAGTACTCATTAAAATCATTAAAAACCTTTTAAACACTTCTAATATTTAATAGAATGTAGAACTGAAAGTAACTATAGAAGAAGGTCATCTTCAATAAATGGGACTAATTTTATAAAGAGAAATGATAGTTCAGTAGATTATAAAAAGCAATTAAATTAGAAAACATTAATTACAACTCCTAATGAAGAAACTGAGGAGAGTTTAGTGAAATTGGATTCTATCATAAAACAATAAAAGGTGAGGAATGTTCAAGACATATCTGAAAAGATACATTCCTAGCTAAAATTTAATACAAACGAAATAAAGGAAGCAATAGATTCAATTCGTAATCATTTTTGGGGATCAACTACTAAAGATAAATACTACAAATCTTTGAGCTAAGAACAATTATACTACGAATTCTTATAGTTATGTTAAGTTTCTCATAAAATACTTGAAATGCATAGATAGAATTATATCTCATTACCTTCCGAAATAAAAAAGAATTAAGTGAAGCTTATGGATCTTATTAAAGAAACAGGTATTTATTAATAAATATTCATGTTAAATAATATTTAATTTATATTTAAAATAATGAAATTAGATAAAACTGTTCTGCTCGATGTAATGTATGAAGCATTTCCTGTCTTAAAAGATAATATTGATCCTTTGAAATCAAGAATCTTGGATTCGCTCAATTTTAAACTCCCTAAATAGATAGATAGATCGACTTTTTATACAATTGGTTGGGAAGAGTTTTAAAACTTCATAAATCTAGCAATAACTAAATTAGCTCCTTTATCAGACGTTGCCAACTTTATCGTGAAGGTAATTAATAATATTGTAATATCGTGATGATAAGTAATTAATTATTCAATTATAAATTTAAATAAATAGTTCTTTAACATTAGTCATCATAAATATATCTAAGTAGATGATTTCTTGTATAATTTAAAAACAATTTGCAGTAAAGTTGATAAATATGTCGATTCGAAAAGCAAGAAAACAATTTATTCTGCATTTGAGTAAAACTTTAAACTACTTGGGTTTATTAAACCAGGATTATCAGTCTTTAGCTCAAGCTAATTGAAACTTTCAATAATGTAAAATAAAACAAACCACAATGAACTGATTGATCTAATCTTTGAAAGTTTCTGATCGAATCAAAATAATTTATTTCAATACTAAAAATATAAAAACTAAATAATGATCTCATAATAAATTTAATGTAAATAAAAAATAATAAATAACCTATATATTATAATAAATAAATTATACTAAATCAATCAATAATTAATTAATTTCTTACTCTACAAATGTTATGAATATCTTTCAATAATATTGTCATGATGATGTATTTATATTTTATAAAATAATATGAATAGATTTAATTAAATTAACAAATTTACTTTAAAATATGTAATCGAGAGATATTAAATTAATTTATCAAAATGACAAATTGTGAAATAAATAATTTTAATTTCTGATTAAACTAAATAACTTTCACTATCCTTTTCTCCGAATTATGATATATAGATGTAATTAAAAACTTACTTTTAAACTTTAATATGCTCTTTTATGAGTTTAGATTTTAACTAAATGATTAATGGTAGAATAAAGATAATAATATTTCAAATAGAGAGATATATAACAAATAATAATAGGATTGAATAATTTAATATTTTTGAAAAAACAATAACTTCTACAGCTGAAGAATCTGTACATCTTTTAGTACAGTCACTAGCTTAGCATTCTAAACATCCTTAGTAAGTCATTTTGTAACCAGGTTTGCATAAAAGACATTTTTTACCAGGATCTGTTATTTTACAACCTTAGAAGAGTTAACATTAGGCTGAAGTTCCCTTTATATTTTAGAAATAATTAAAGAATAAATTAAATATATTATTAAAATTAACCTGTAGTTTAGGATCTGTGCTTAGATAATAACTATCTGTGCATTATTTGCAAGTAGTTTTGTTAGTGCAATGAAGGCAAGCCTACATATTATTATTACATTTATAGCACTGTGTTGTATTATCTAGGTAATAAAGATCAGAAGAACAACTAGTTAAGCAATTCCTATATCCTAAATCTGTGCATTAACCACAACTTACATCACAAAGATTGCAAGTACCTGGTGGGCCAAATGTATTTGTCAAGCATGTTTAACAAGTTGTTGCATCAGTGCAAGTCTTGCATCCAGTTCCTTTTTTATACAAATGTATTAAATCATATTTTAAATAAATAAATTTTCCACTATTAATAAAAATAAATCTTAGCTTTAAAATTTCCATATTTTGATGAAGAAATTAATTATTTTAATTTATAAATAATTATTTTTTAAAGTTACCTTTAGTATCTGGAGTGCATCCTTTACAAGTATTAGTAACATCTAAGAAGTATCCATCTAAACAAGCACTACATGCAAATGGTCCAATTGTACAAGTACTGCAACCCTACATTCCTCCTCTATTATCATCACTACATAGGATACAAGCAGTACTTCCTGTACCAATAAAATAACCTGCATTGCATTGAGTGCATGTAACTGAAGTTGTACTGCTTCCATTCACACAAGTTGTACAATTTGGTATTGCATCTTAACAAGTTTCAATACATGTTCCTTTGCTATTAAAAGTAAACTTTGTATCACATTTTTAGCATAAACCAGAATTGTCATATTCTATACAATGGTTTATTTTGTATACACATTAGCTTTTATCAAAAGATAATGCTTTATCGTTTGTACATTAGATTATTGTAGTAGCAGATGAGCATCTTGCCACTCCAAATTATGGACACTGCTTACATTTTCCATTAGAATCCTAGTAGTATCCATCTGAACAAGATAAACATTATTCACCTACCTAATTAAATTTAAATATATATTAATGTTTAATAAAAATCATAAATAAATCCTAATAAAATAACTAATATTCAAGTAGTTTAAGAATTTTAGAAATTAAAATTTATCTATCTTAAAAAGTACTGACTACTGCCTACTACTACTACTACCCTGTCATTAAAATATTCTGAATAAAATTATAAAAAATATTACTGGTTAAATAGTGTCGCAAAAGGCAACATTTCTGCATTTTCCTTATCCATCTGCATAGTAAAATGGTTTACAAGTAGCACATTTAGTTTTTGTAGTAGAAGAGCACTATAAACAATTTTATTCAATACTTCCAGCCCCACTGCATATCTAATTTATTATAAAAATTTCTATAACCTTGTTTATTTCATTGTAATTTATAAATTGGATTGCTTTAGAATGAGCATATTTTAAAGTAGATGATTAAATAAGTTTATAAGTATATATAATTCTTCTTCATTTTATATAGAAAAATAATAACCATTTTATTTAAAATTAGTTTACTAAACATGATCCTGATGCAGTATCAGGATAGTAGCCGTTAGGACATGCAGTGCAAGATCCACTACTACTGCATTTTGTGCAGTTAGAGCCAACACAAGGTTAACAAATTCCAATAGAATTGATAAAATATCCATCTTTACACACAGTACAAACTCCACTTTAGTCACAAGTTAAGCAATTAGGATCCAGGCATTGAGAACAAAACCAGCTATTATTTAAATAGTAAGAATTTGGACAACTTGCACATACTTAAACATTGCTGTCATAGTTAAAGCAGCATTAACTACCACATTCTGGGCTACAGTTCAAACAAATTAATTTACCAGCTGCAGTTTATGTTTATTTCGGATTATATTCAATATATCCAGTTAAACAAGCATCACAGGAACCTTATATTTTAGTAACTGCACAAGAGCAACCATCTCCGCAATTAATACATTAAAACCCATCCCATAATTGATCTTCATTACAAACATAAACTGTATCACTAGTCCTTGCTTTTATGTATTGAATTATGCAGAAATAATTGATAATAGTGAGGAGAAATATTCTCATATTTTAAATATTTTTATAATAGGCTATTTATATTTTTTATTAATAACTAATAAACTGCTTTGCTATATTTGATGTAAATTCTTTGATATGTTTTTTTTAAAATTATATTATTTATTATCTACAATCTTGTTTATTTTTGGAGATAAGATTTGTAATAAGGCTAGCTATCAATTAGTTCTATCTATTTATCTTTTTATGTATATATGTATTAGTAAGAATTCTATCTATTAAACAATATCTTATATTAATCAATTGATAACTTTATTATTTATTTGCATTTGCTTTTCTACTTTGAATTAATCCAAACTACAATATCAATCATTTAGTCAATTCAGGTTATTAATCAATCTATTTAACTTATTGCTCAGCCATTAAGTTCAATTTGGTTAATCTATTAAATAACCTAATCAATAATATCATTTGTATACCAAATTTATAAGAGATAGCATTAAAATCCCTAAATTAAATATAATTTTAATCTCACTTATTTTAAAATTATAATCATTATTAACTTAACAATTAGTTACTTACCAACTTATTATGCTAGAAATAATTTTATTTTATTTTTCATTTTAATTGGGGGTTGGATAGTTTTACTTCTAACTTATATCTAAAAATAATTAAAAATTATGAGTTGAGTGGGTATTTATTTGTTAATGAAGGATTATTTAATGTAACTTATGAATTGCTTCTGTTTCAAAGTTATTTAAGAGTAAGCTTGATTCGAAGCATAAAAATCAATTGATCTTCTAAATAGGCTCTTAAGTTTTCATGTCTTTTTGTAGAATTATTCTTTTACTGTTAGAGATATAGACTAGGACCATTTTTGGTACCAGAACTACTCCCTATCTTTAGCATCTATTTTTCAAATTTAATTTTTAAAAATTCCTTTGAAAAGTTGGTCAGACCCTAACTTTGACCCCCTAAAACCCTTAAATATAGTTTAAATTGTACATTAGATAGATATATAATGTAAATTGATTGAGGAAAAAAAATTATTTGTTTAAGATTTAGATAAAATGAAAAATAAATTTACTAGATTTTTTAAATGTATTTATTTTTTTATTTTTTAACTTTAAATTAAGCATTTTTGTTATTGTTCCAATAAAACTGTATTATAATGTTTTCTTTCTTTAATTTAATTCATTATTCTAAAAATCTTATCATATTTAGTATAGTTAGTCAAATAAATTAAATTTATAAAGTTGTTGTAAATTATTATTCCTCTTTATTTAATTATCTAAAGAATTATCATTTTTAATTTAATTGAGTTAGAAATTCAAATTATCAAAAGAAACCTATGGCTATAAGCCTGTATTAATTAATCCGAAATCTTTCTCTACATTCCAGATTTTACATCTTTTATCATCTGGACCTGTTGCAAGATACTTTCCATCTGCAGAGAAAGTAACTAAGGTTACAGAATTAGTAGGATCTTGGATTATATTGATGAGCTCGAAACCTTTCTCTGCATTCCAGACTTTGCAAGTTTTATCACTTGAACCTGTTGCAAGATACTTTCCATCTGCAGAGAAAGCAACTGAGGTAACTTAATAAGTATGACCTTAGATTGTATTGATGAGCTCGCAGTCTCTCTCTACATTCCAGATATTGCAAGTTTTATCGCTTGAACCTGTTGCAAGATACTTTCCATCTGCAGAGAAAGCAACTGAGATAACATAATCAGTATGACCTTGGATTGTATTGATGAGCTCGAAATCTTTCTCAACATTCCAGATTTTGCAAGTTTTATCACATGAACCCGTTACAAGATACTTTCCATCTGCAGAGAAAGCAACTGAGTTAACAGAATCAGTATGACCATGGATTGTATTGATGAGCTTGAAACCTTTCTCTACATTCCAGATTTTGTAAGTTTTATCACTTGAACATGTTGCAAGATACTTTCCATCTGCAGAGAAAGTAACTAAGGTTACAGAATTAGTATGACCTTGGATTGTATTGATGAGCTCGAAACCTTTCTCTACATTCCGTATTTTACAAGTTTCATCACCTGAACCTGTTGCAAGATACTTTCCATCTGCAGAAAAAGCAACTGAGTTAACAGAATCAGTATGATCTTGAATTGTATTGATGAGCTCGAAACCTCTCTCTACATACCAGATTTTGCAAGTTTTATCATACGAACCTGTTGCAAGATACTTTCCATCAGCAGAGAAAGCAACTGAAGTAACATCCTTAGTATGATCTCGGATTGTATTGACTAGCTCTAAGCCTTTCTCCACATTCCAGATTTTGCAAGTTTTATCACATGAACCGGTTACAAGATACTTTCCATCTACAGAGAAAGCAACTGAGGTAATAGAATTAGTATGACCTAGGATAGTATTGATGATCTCGAAACCTTTCTCTACATTCCAGATTTTGTAAGTAATATCATGTGAACCAGTTGCAAGATACTTTCCATCTGCAGAGAAAGCAACTGAGGTAACTTAATAAGTATGACCTTAGATTGTATTGATGAGCTCGAAACCTTTCTCTACATTCCAGATTTTACAAGTTTTATCACGTGAACCAGTTGCAAAATACTTTCCATCTGCAGAGAAAGCAACCGATAAAATAGAACCTTGGATTTTATTGATGAGCTCAAAATCTTTCTCTACATTCCAGATTTTGCAAGTATTATCATTTGAACATGTTGTAAGATACTTTACATCTGCAGAGAAAGCAACTGAGATAACATAATCAAAATGACCTTGGATTGTAGTGATGAGCTCGAAACCTTTCTCTACATTCCAGATTTTGCAAGTTTTATCACCTGAAACTGTTGCAAGATACTTACCATCTGCAGAGAAAGCAACTGAGGTAACATAATAAGTATGACCTTGGATTGTATTGATGAGCTAGAAACCTTTCTTTACATTCCAGATTTTGCAAGTTTTATCGCTTGAACCAGTTGCAAGATACTTTCCATCTGCAGAGAAAGCAACTGAGCTAACATAATCGGTATTACCTTGGATTGTATTTATAAGCTCGAAACCTTTCACTACGTTCCAGATTTTGCAAGTTTTATCATACGAACCTGTTGCAAGATACTTTCCATCAGCAGAGAAAGCAACTGAAGTAACAATATCAGTATGGCCTTAGATTGTATAGATGAGCTCGAAGCCTTACTCCACATTCCAGATTTTGCAAGTTTTATCATATGAACCCGTTACAAGATACTTTCCATCTATAGAAAAAGCAACTTTGGTAACATAATTAGAATGAACTTAGATTGTATTGATGAGCTCGAAACCTTTCTCTACATTCCAGATTTTGCAAGTTTTAGCATCTGAGCACGTTGAAAGATACTTTCCATCTGCTGAGAAAGCTAATGAGTTAACATAATCAATATTACCTTGGATTGTATTTATAAGCTCGAAACCTTTCTCTATGTTCCAGATTTTATAATTTTGATCATCATCTGAACAAGTTGCAAAATACTTTCCATCAGCAGAGAGAATAATTGAAGTAACAGAATTAGTATTACCTTGGATTGTATTGATGAGTTTGAAACCCTCTTCTACATTCCTGATTTAAATTTGATTACAATTTATTGTGATCAATCTATTTCCTTCTATGTTAAATACTCCTTTTTAAAATTAAGATTGTATTTATAAAATTAATGAAAAATTAGATTCCACTTCCTAAACAAACATCTAATTTTCTTTAGAGGAAACAATATACTTGTTTGATAAAATTGGATAATTTCCATAAATTTATAAATTTTTAAACCCAGATTAGATATCACCGAAATAAAAATTTTAATTTTATAATTCTATGAGATATTTATCATTAAAAGCTGTAATACTTTTTATTTAAGACATGAATTTAAAAGTCTAATCTATTTCTAAAGTCATTGGATTAATCTCGAATAATGAGTAAGATGAAGAAACAAGAATTTTTGAATCTATGATATTTATAGTTTGTAAAGATTAACAAGATATTTTAGAAGAAATAAATAGCTAATAACCCTAATCAGAGATTTTGAAACTATTTATGTATCCGTTTTAGGAAATAGTAATTAATAGATTCTTAAAATAAGCTATTCCATTAAATTAATAAATATTATTAGTATCAAATTCTTTTTGGAAAGAATCTATCATAGCATTTTTAGTAAAAGAAGTTTCAAAAGATGATAAATTTGCATTTTTTAGATAAGAATTATTAAAATTACATTAATCAAAGCTTACTGAGCTGGCTTTTTAATATGGGATATAGGCTTATGAAAATGAGCCTTTAGAAAGAGTTAAGTTTGGGTATGAAAATTTAGAGAGAAATAAAACAGACAATAAATTTGAAGATCCCACATCAATTGAGCTAACATCTGTAACTTTACTGATAATAGATCTTTTTAAATATTAAATAAATTTATTATTCTTTTTGATATCGTTTTAATAATAACTCTCTTTAAAACTTTGAGAATCAATTTCAGACTAAATTAATTTGTGTAGTTTCAACAGAATTTATTATTCTGATTGATTTTTACCAGGATTCATAATAGTTTTTTTGTTTATGTTAAATCTTTAAAGTTAAGAAATATCAAGGTTGCAAATTTGATTGGAATAAATGTCAAAATCAAATTTCATTGCCCTTGCAACAAAATATTCAAAGAGTGATTTGTGTTTAAACTCAATTATTTTACTTTATTTATTATCTTAATAGTTATTATCCATATTCATTTCATTTTTTTTTACTCTCATAATAATCTTTGAGTTTACATAGTTAAATATTTTATCACTTAATTTCTTTTAATTATCTTGACTCAATTAACTTGATTATAACTCAAAATTAACTTGATCTTTGTCTAGCTATAAGAAATTAGATTTAATACCTTTATTGAGGAAAATTTGCATTGAGATTGTTTAGAAGTATACGAAATATTAAGTAGAAATATCTTCCTTTAATTTTTTATCTTAATTTCTAGAGGGAAGAAAACTAGAGATAAATTCAATAGCTTCTCTATTAAATTACTCTTAAAAGAATATTTCTTAGATTTAAATTTAGTCTGAAATATTACTTATTAAATCTTTAAGTTCTTTTTCTTTTTTGTTTATCATCATTCTAGTAAATAAATAAAGATTTATAGGTAAGAATAGAAGTTGTTCTAATTATTTGTTATTTAGACATTCATTCATTATTTTTATAAAATCTTCATTTCCTTCATTTTATTATCTTTTTAGTGTATGCTTATTAAAGAATTTTTGGCAATAATCATCAATATCTTTTCTTTAGAACTCTTTTAGCTATGTGACACAATAAGATTTCTCATCACGCCTTCCTTGCTCATCCTCTTTACTAAAATATGCACAAGCATCACTTAAGGAAAGTTTCTCCAATCTAGAAGTGATAATAATTATAGTATTCTTCCATTCTTTTAATCTGAGTTTAGTGTAAACTCTAAAGTAATCTCCAGTGTATTCATCATAGCCATCCAAAAGAATTATTTTAAAATTAGAAATAGTCTTTAACTATTATATTTATTTTTCACTCAATTCTTATCTTATTAAATATTCTTCAATTGAAGGATTTTTGGAGTCTAAATTGTTACATTTTATTAAAAAGGGAATATAATTCATTTATTTTTAATATTTTTCCTTTTCTTTCATGAGACAGGTTTCTAATTTTTTGATTAACATAGATTTTCCTGTTCCTCCTTCAGCAAGAATACCTAAAATCTTACAATTTTGTTTAGTATCTTATTGTTGATGGGATTAACCATCTTCTAAGTAATTTGGTTTTAAAAAGTTTTCGATAATTAAATCAATTGCATTTTTATTGTTGTTATCATTAATTATGTTATTTCCCTATTGATAAGATAGATTTTATTCAATATATAAATCTTACACTTCTAATAAGATATCATCTTTGAGTGCAATATCTCTATCTAGTCGTTGCTGTGCTTCTAACTCCCATCTTTCAATTAAATTTAGTGAAATCTTATCTAGAAAATCTTGTTCATTTTAAATGGGGGATTCTAAACCTTAAATGCTAATGTTATTATTTTAGAATTATTCTATTCTAACTTTTTGATAATCTATTACTTTTTGGGATATTTCTTCATTATTCTCGTGTTTGATTTTATTGATAAAAATAGAATTACTTTAGAAAAGAACCTTCACTGATTCATTTTTTTCTGTGACATATGAATACACCAAAAAAATCCAAAATAGTTCTTTTTCCTCTTTATTTACTTCTAAGGTACTTAAAATTTCAAAATAATTCAACAATATTTATTTAGATAAAAACCGATAGGTCGTATCTCTAACTGAAAACGAAAAGAACTCTTTCAAGTTATTTGTTTAAACAGCTTTCTATTATAAAATCATCATGAATTATTTAACTTTATTATTTTTAGTGGACAGAGTATTTAAGCCATTATTTTTCAATTTTTAGTTTATTTATTCTAAAAGTTAATTGATTTAAATTAATATGTAGAGAATTAGATGACTTGATGCTTATTTAGAGGTGAAATCTATGAACTAGTCAATATAAAAAGTAATTTCATCTTCAATATTTACCACTTGTCTAGATTGACCTAACTTCTCAATTCTAAGAGCCCACAAACCAGTTATTTATCTAAAAAAGATATCTTTTGTTAAAGAATGAATTTTTTCATGTACTCTATCAACTATCTCCCAAACACATTCTAATTAATCTTATTAATCGAAGGCATTTGATTTCATTTTTTAAATTACATCTTATTGTTACTTTAAAATGTTATTATATTTAATCTCCAAATATAATTAGTAATGGTTAAAAACTCCATTATTAAGCATAATAGTAGCAAATTAACCACAAGATTTTTATTTTTCTCTGTTAGAGGGATCTTCATAGAATGGTAATTCACTTAAATCACTTAATAATTGAGAAAAAAATAAAAAATCTTAGCATGAATGCTATTTTTTATATTTATTCATAGAATCAAATAGACTTTCCATTAGTTTTGCTATTTAATCATAATAGTCTTTATCAATTTTTTAAGTGCCTATAATAAAGTATTATAGGATAACATCAAATATTTAAATAACATAACTTCTGTAAGCACTATTATTAATGGGTATTAATTCTTTGTAATTGATAAGACAGTCCTTTATAATAATTTTAATTTCCTCTTCTTCATCATCCTTCTATACTATCTAGATTCTATGTGATAAATCTGCTACTAAAGTATTATATTTTCTTTAAAATCCTTTTTTTAGTTTTGGATTTTATAAATCCATTGTATTAATTTACTCTAACTAATTATTAATATTTCTATCATCTATGATAACTTCTCTACTACAACACTATCCACCTCCTAAAATCTTATCTTCTAATTATATAAATTGATTATGTTTAGAATCTACACTTGATCTTTCCTTTACAGACTATTTTGTTATTAAGCTTATTAAAGTGAATTTATCTCTTAAAGTAAATCTATTTAACTGTTTTTAATTGTTAATTATTTTTAGGATTCTCACTTATTTTTATTTTAAATCTTGATTATCTTTATACTGATTTTTTATTATTTAACTTTTACCAAAGTCATCACTATTTTCAAACAACTCGCGAGACCATTTATTCTACAATCTAAGATAGTAATTACTATTTATTATTGTATTCTAAGATATTTTATCTTTTGATCCTAAAGCTTTTCCAGTTAATTTAGTGAAAGTCAATTATTTAACAAAAGGCTGAATGTAAATGGAAGAAAACATTTAATACATTTAATTATCTTAATAAGAATAGCATTAACTGTTTACATAAGATTAGTTATTATTAATCCTTTTAGTGTAAGTAATTGACTTATTACAAACTAGATAAACATTTTACTATGATAATATTGAAATATCATTAAGTTTTTTTATAATTTGAGTGAACAATACTACCTTGTTAATTAAAACAATTTATTACTAAGGAGATAATAGCTAACTACCTAGTATTATAGAGCTTGATTTATTAATTTCTTCTCTAGTTTCTTAAATTAGAGGATTAATATCAGGGAAGGAGTATCTTTCAAAGATTGAGATATCTATTAGACAATTAACAATATTCTTTAGTAAAAGAATAAGCTCTTCAATATGATTGCTTTATTAAGTGTTTGATGTTTTTTAAAGCTTTTATTGGATCTATTCCTCAAAACATTACTATCTTTTCATCCACAATCCTTCTAACAGGCGTGAGTAAACACGCTAGAAATGTTTTTTTTAATTCTTTGATAGTTTTTATTCTTATTTAAGCATTCAAAACTTAACAGTCTTTCACTTATTATTGTTTTTACTCTTTTTTTTTAAATTTTTTTTCTTAAGGAGAAATTGCCTTAAAATTGATTATAAAAAAAATTTAAAAAGAAATTTATTTAAAGCTATAATTTTATAAAAAAATAAAATTAGTTAGAAATTTAATATAAAAATCTAATAATGCCTATTATTAAGTGTGTAAACAATCTAATTGAATTAATATAAAATCTTACTTTAGGTATTTGATTAAAAAACAGACAATTTTGATTGTTTTCTAATTTAAAAATGAAGGATATGAAAGTAATTATATACTTATTCAAATTAATTCAGGTTAATAATTAAATATAAATGAATACCATCATATATAGAAAAAAAGTCATAGGGGTGCCAATATATAGGTTACT
>JH651287.1:266202-288812 GCA_000260095.1 Tetrahymena borealis | reverse complement strand
CCCCCCCCCCCCCAAAGTTTTTAATTTATGGGTAAGATAAAATTTATTGGTTATGGGGTACTTTGAATTAATTATTTGTAAAGATAAATAAATTAAAATAACGCATCATATAAATTTAAATCAGTTCAAATAATATTTATTAATTAATAAGCTGTGAATCCGCTAAAAAATAAGAATTGTTTTTTAATTTTATTTAATTAATTTTCAATGTGGGAATATGAATAATAATTACAATCCTATCAAATAAGTGCAAATAAAATTAAATCAACTTTAAAAATACATAATAATATATAAAGAAATAAATTTTAAATTATAACTTTTGGAGCTTTAAAGGATTAATATATTGAATATAAAAACTAAATAAAATGAGGTGAATTTGAATTTTCTATCTTAAGTAATAGATATAGATTATAACCATTTTACTGGCCCAGCTTCATCATAATAATTATATCTAAATAAAAGTACTAAAGTATCAATGCAAGCAAGCATATAAGATTTAGAACCAAAAAATATAATATTAAGAATGAATTAAAAACACTTTATTAGCTTTTATATTTTAATTTAAACACAAAAAATATATTTAGAATAAAAAAAAATGAATAAAACAATTTTAATACTTCTTTTCTTATTACTGACTACACTCGCTGAAGAATACCATCTATAATTGTAGTGAACATAATGATGATTTGTACTAAAATAAAGAATATCTACCTATCTGGAAGATAAAAGGTTGTTTTGAGAGATAATGATAGTGTTTGCTACAATTATCTTGAAGGATGTAATAATTCTTGTACTGAAAATTGCTTGGATTATTCAAGGATAATTCAGATTCTGATCTTGCAAAATAAAAATATTGTTATACAAAAAACAATTGAAATATTTCATATATTTATTAAATTATAATTTATGGATGCATACTTAAGTAAAATATTTAGCCATCAATGTATAAATTTATCACAAAAATATATCTAATAACCTTTGCAAATATTATCAATATCAATTAATTATATTTTTGATTTCATTTCCTAACTTAATCTCTATTGGTAAATATATTAATTTTGTAAATAAATATATTAGTAATTATTTATAAATTTTATTTATCCACTTTACATATTTTAGCCTAAATACATATTTAATTGTAATTAAAAGCATATTTTTTAAAATAAAAAAGCAAAGTTTTAATATTTTAAAAACTACTGGTTAAATTTTTGAAAAGATCATCAAGACCCTAACTTTGAACCCCCAACCACCCTTAAATATAGATTAAGTGGTACCTTAGAAAGATATGTAATGTAAATTGACTGAGAATAAAAAATTATTTATTTAAGATTTAGATAATATGAAAAATAAATTTACTAGATTTTTTAAATGTATTTATTTTTTTTTATTTTTTAATTTTAAATTAAGTTGGTTTATTAATGTTCCATTTATCCTGTGTTATACAGTTTTCTATCTAATTCATTTAGCAATTCTAAAAATCTTATCATATTTAGTATAGTTAGTCAAATAAATTAAATTTATTATTATTCCACTTTATTTAATTGTCTAAATAATTACCATTTTTAATTGAATTGAATTAGAAATTCAAATTATCAAAAGAAGCCTATGCCTATAAGCCTGTATTAATTAATCCGAAATCTTTCTCTACATTCCAGATTTTGCAAGTATTATCATCTGAACTCGTTGCAAGATACTTTCCATCTGCAGAGAAAGCAACTGAGGTAACATAACTAGTATGACCTTAGATTGTATTGATGAGTTAAAAACTTTTCTCTACATTCCAGATTTAGCAAGTATTATCATAGGAACCCATTGCAAGATATTTTCCATCTGCAGAGAAAGCAACTGAGGAAACACCATAAGTTTGACCTTGGATTGTATTGATGAGCTCGAAACCTTTCTCTACATTCCAGATTTTGCAAGTTTCATCATCTAAAATGGTTGCAAGATACTTTCCATCAGCAGAGAAAGCAACCGAGGTAGCATGATCAGTATTACCTTGGATTGTATTGATTAGCTCGAAACCTTTCTTTACATTCCAGATTTTGCAAGTTTTATCATCTGAACTCGTCGCAAGATATTTTCCATCTGCAGAGAAAGCAACTGAGGAAACACGATCAGTATGACCTTAGATTATATTGATGAGCTCGAAGCCTTTCTCTACATTCCAGATTTTGCAAGTTTTATCTTTGGAACCTGTTGCAAGATACTTTCCATCTGCAGAGAAAGCTACTGAAGAAATACCTTAAGTATCACCTTGGATTTTATTGATGAGCTCGAAACCTTTATCTACATTCCAGATTTTGAAAGTATTATCATCTGAACCTGTTGCAAGATACTTTCCATCTGCAGAGAAAGCAACTGAGGTAACATAACTAATATGACCTTCAATTGTATTGATGAGCTCAAAACCTTTCTCAACATTCCAGATTTTGAAAGTATTATCATTTGAACCAGTTGCAAGATACTTTACATCTGCAGAGAAAGCAACTGAGGAAACACCTTAAGTATGACCTTGGGAATTGATGAGCTCGAATCCTTTCTCTACATTCCAGATTTTGCATGTTCTATCAACTGAACTTGTTGCAAGATACTTTCCATCTGCAGAGAAAGCAACTGAGGTAACATAATCAGTATGACCTTGGATTATATTAATTAGCTCGAAACCTTTCTCTACATTCCAGATTTTGCAAGTTTAATCTTTGGAACTTGTTGCAAGATACTTTCCATCTGCAGAGAAAGCAACTGAGGTAACATAACTAATATCATCTTCAATTGTATTGATGAGCTTGAAACCTTTCTCTACATTCCAGATTTTACAAGTTTCAGAACCAGTTACAAGATACTTTCCATCTGCAGATAATGCAACTGAGGTAACAATATCAGTATGAACTTGGATTGTATTGATGAGCTCGAAGCCTTTCTCTACATTCCAGATTTTACAAGTTTCATCATCTGAACTCGTTACAAGATACTTTCCATCTGCAGAGAAAGCTACTGAAGAAATACCTTAAGTATGACCTTGGATTGTATTGATGAGCTCGAAACCTTTCTCTACATTCCAGATTTTACAAGTTTCATCATTTGAACCTGTTGCAAGATACTTTCCATCTGCAGAGAAAGCTACTGAAGAAATACATTAAGTATGACCTTGGATTGTATTGATGAGCTTGAAACCTTTCTCTACATTCCAGATTTTGCAAGTTTTATCATAGGAACCCGTTGCAAGATATTTTCCATCTGCAGAGAAAGTAACTGAGGTAACAATATCAGTATGACCTTGGAGTGTATTAATAAGCTCGAAACCTTTATCTAAATTCCAAATTTTGCAAGTTTTATCTTTGGAACCAGTTGCAAGATACTTTCCATCTGCAGAGAAAGTAACTGAGCAAACACGATCAGTATGACCTTGGATTGTATTTATGAGCTCGAAACCTTTCTCGACATTCCAGATTTTGCAAGTATTATCATAGGAACTCATTGCAAGATACTTTCCATCTGCAGAGAAAGCAACTGAGGTAACAATATCAGTATGAACTTGGATTGTTTTGATGAGCTCGAAGCCTTTCTCTACATTCCAGATTTTGCAAGTTTTATCTTTAGAACCCGTTGCAAGATACTTTCCATCTGCAGAGAAAGCAACTGAGCAAACACGATCAGTATGACCTTGGATTGTATTGATGAGCTCGAAACCTTTCTCTACATTCCAGATTTAAATTTGATTATGATTTATTGTGATAAATTTATTTCCCTTAAGGTTAAATATTCCTTTTTAAAATTAAGATTGTATTTATTTTATTAATGAAAAATTTGATTCCACATCCTAAACAAACATCTAATTTTCTTTAGAGGATACTATATACTTGTTTGATAAAATTGGATTATTTCCATAAATTTATATATTTTTAAGCCCAGAATTGATATCACCGAAATAAAAATTTTAATTTTATAATTCTAAGAGATATTTATTATTAAAAGCTGTAATACATTTTACTTCAGACTAGAATTTAAAAGTCTAATCTATTTCTAAAGTCATTGGATTAATTTCGAATATTGAGTAAGGTGAGGAAATAATAATTTTTGAATCTATGACATTTATAGTTTATAAAGATTAACAAGATATTTTTGAAGAAATAAATAGCTAATAACCCTAATCAGAGATTTTGAAGCTATTTATGTATCCGTTTTAGGAAATAGTAATTAATAGATTCTTAAAATAAGCTATTCCATTAAATTAATAAATATTATTAGTATCAAATTCATTTTGGAAAGAATCTATCATAGCATTCTTAGTCAAAGAAGTTTCAAAAGATGATAAATTTGCATTTTTTAGATAAGAGTTATTAAAATTACATTAATCAAAGCTTACTGAGCTGGCTTTTTAATATGGGATATAGGCTTATGAAAATGAGCCTTTAGAAAGAGTTAAGTTTGGGTATGAAAATTTAGAGAGAAATAAAACAGACAATAAATTTGAAGATCCCACATCAATTGAGCTAACATCTGTAACTTTACTGATAATAGATCTTTTTAAATATTAAATAAATTTATTATTCTTTTTGATATCGTTTTAATAATAACTCTCTTTAAAACTTTGAGAATCAATTTCAGACTAAATTAATTTGTGTAGTTTCAACAGAATTTATTATTCTGATTGATTTTTACCAGGATTCATAATAGTTTTTTTGTTTATGTTAAATCTTTAAAGTTAAGAAATATCAAGGTTGCAAATTTGATTGGAATAAATGTCAAAATCAAATTTCATTGCCCTTGCAACAAAATATTCAAAGAGTGATTTGTGTTTAAACTCAATTATTTTACTTTATTTATTATCTTAATAGTTATTATCCATATTCATTTCATTTTTTTTTACTCTCATAATAATCTTTGAGTTTACATAGTTAAATATTTTATCACTTAATTTCTTTTAATTATCTTGACTCAATTAACTTGATTATAACTCAAAATTAACTTGATCTTTGTCTAGCTATAAGAAATTAGATTTAATACCTTTATTGAGGAAAATTTGCATTGAGATTGTTTAGAAGTATACGAAATATTAAGTAGAAATATCTTCCTTTAATTTTTTATCTTAATTTCTAGAGGGAAGAAAACTAGAGATAAATTCAATAGCTTCTCTATTAAATTACTCTTAAAAGAATATTTCTTAGATTTAAATTTAGTCTGAAATATTACTTATTAAATCTTTAAGTTCTTTTTCTTTTTTGTTTATCATCATTCTAGTAAATAAATAAAGATTTATAGGTAAGAATAGAAGTTGTTCTAATTATTTGTTATTTAGACATTCATTCATTATTTTTATAAAATCTTCATTTCCTTCATTTTATTATCTTTTTAGTGTATGCTTATTAAAGAATTTTTGGCAATAATCATCAATATCTTTTCTTTAGAACTCTTTTAGCTATGTGACACAATAAGATTTCTCATCACGCCTTCCTTGCTCATCCTCTTTACTAAAATATGCACAAGCATCACTTAAGGAAAGTTTCTCCAATCTAGAAGTGATAATAATTATAGTATTCTTCCATTCTTTTAATCTGAGTTTAGTGTAAACTCTAAAGTAATCTCCAGTGTATTCATCATAGCCATCCAAAAGAATTATTTTAAAATTAGAAATAGTCTTTAACTATTATATTTATTTTTCACTCAATTCTTATCTTATTAAATATTCTTCAATTGAAGGATTTTTGGAGTCTAAATTGTTACATTTTATTAAAAAGGGAATATAATTCATTTATTTTTAATATTTTTCCTTTTCTTTCATGAGACAGGTTTCTAATTTTTTGATTAACATAGATTTTCCTGTTCCTCCTTCAGCAAGAATACCTAAAATCTTACAATTTTGTTTAGTATCTTATTGTTGATGGGATTAACCATCTTCTAAGTAATTTGGTTTTAAAAAGTTTTCGATAATTAAATCAATTGCATTTTTATTGTTGTTATCATTAATTATGTTATTTCCCTATTGATAAGATAGATTTTATTCAATATATAAATCTTACACTTCTAATAAGATATCATCTTTGAGTGCAATATCTCTATCTAGTCGTTGCTGTGCTTCTAACTCCCATCTTTCAATTAAATTTAGTGAAATCTTATCTAGAAAATCTTGTTCATTTTAAATGGGGGATTCTAAACCTTAAATGCTAATGTTATTATTTTAGAATTATTCTATTCTAACTTTTTGATAATCTATTACTTTTTGGGATATTTCTTCATTATTCTCGTGTTTGATTTTATTGATAAAAATAGAATTACTTTAGAAAAGAACCTTCACTGATTCATTTTTTTCTGTGACATATGAATACACCAAAAAAATCCAAAATAGTTCTTTTTCCTCTTTATTTACTTCTAAGGTACTTAAAATTTCAAAATAATTCAACAATATTTATTTAGATAAAAACCGATAGGTCGTATCTCTAACTGAAAACGAAAAGAACTCTTTCAAGTTATTTGTTTAAACAGCTTTCTATTATAAAATCATCATGAATTATTTAACTTTATTATTTTTAGTGGACAGAGTATTTAAGCCATTATTTTTCAATTTTTAGTTTATTTATTCTAAAAGTTAATTGATTTAAATTAATATGTAGAGAATTAGATGACTTGATGCTTATTTAGAGGTGAAATCTATGAACTAGTCAATATAAAAAGTAATTTCATCTTCAATATTTACCACTTGTCTAGATTGACCTAACTTCTCAATTCTAAGAGCCCACAAACCAGTTATTTATCTAAAAAAGATATCTTTTGTTAAAGAATGAATTTTTTCATGTACTCTATCAACTATCTCCCAAACACATTCTAATTAATCTTATTAATCGAAGGCATTTGATTTCATTTTTTAAATTACATCTTATTGTTACTTTAAAATGTTATTATATTTAATCTCCAAATATAATTAGTAATGGTTAAAAACTCCATTATTAAGCATAATAGTAGCAAATTAACCACAAGATTTTTATTTTTCTCTGTTAGAGGGATCTTCATAGAATGGTAATTCACTTAAATCACTTAATAATTGAGAAAAAAATAAAAAATCTTAGCATGAATGCTATTTTTTATATTTATTCATAGAATCAAATAGACTTTCCATTAGTTTTGCTATTTAATCATAATAGTCTTTATCAATTTTTTAAGTGCCTATAATAAAGTATTATAGGATAACATCAAATATTTAAATAACATAACTTCTGTAAGCACTATTATTAATGGGTATTAATTCTTTGTAATTGATAAGACAGTCCTTTATAATAATTTTAATTTCCTCTTCTTCTTCATCCTTTTATACTATCTTGATTCTATGTGATATATCAGCGACTAAAGTATTATATTTTCTTTCAAATCCTTTTTTTAGTTTTGGATTTTATAAATCTATTGTATTAATTTACTCTAACTAATTATTAATATTTCCTTCATCAATGATAGGTTCTCTGCTACAGCACTATCCACCTCCTAAAATTTTATCTTCTAATTGTTATGTAAATTCATTGTGTTTAGAATTTACACTTGATCGTTCCTTAAGAGTCTATTTCTTAATTAAGCTTATTAAAGTGAATTTATCTCTTAAAGTAAATCTATTTAACTGTTTTTAATTATTATACATTTTTAGGATTCTTATTTATTTTTATTTTAATTACAAATTATCCTTATGATGATTTTTAATTATTTGACTTTTACCAAAATCATAATTATTTTCTTACTACTCATGAGGCCATTTATTCTACAATCTAAGATAGTAATTACTATTTATTATTGTATTCTAAGATATTTTGTCTTTTGATCCTAATATAGTAAAAGTCAATTCTTTAACTAAGGGTAGAGTGTAAATGGAAGAAGACTTTTAATACATTTAATTGTCTTAATAACAATAGTAATAACTGTTTACAGAAGATTACTTATTGTTATTCCTTTCAGAGTAAGTAATTGATTTATTTCTAACTTGATAATAATTTTACTCAGATAATACTGGTATATCATTAAGTTTTTTTCTAATTTAAGTGAACAATACTACCTTGTTAATTTATAAAATTTGTTACTAAGGAGATAATAGCTGACTACCAACTGTTATAGATCTTTACATATCAATTTCCTCTTTAGTTTCTTAAATTAGAGGATTAATTTCAGGGAGGGAATATCTTTCAAAGATTGAGGTATCTCTTAGACAACTAACAATATTCTTTAGTGGAAGAATAAGTTCTTCAATTTGATTGCTTTATTAAGTATTTGATGTTTTTTAAAGCTTTTATTGGATCTATTCCTAAAAGCATTACTATCTTTTCATCCACAATCCTTCTAAGAGGCGTGAGTAAACACGTTAAAAATGTTTCTTTTAATTCTTTGATAATTTATGTTCCTATTTAAGCATTCAAAACTTAACAGCCTTTCACTGATTTTTGTTATTATTTTTTTAAAGATTTTTTTCTTAAGGAGAAATTGCCATAAAATTAATTATTAGAAAAAAGTTTAAAAAGAAATTTATTTGAAGTTATAATTTTTTCTATAGAATAAGATTGGTTAGAAATTCAAATGTAATCATCTGATAATTCCTATTATTAAGTGTTTAATAATCTTCAAAAAATTAATTAATCCTGAAATTTAGTTAGGTTGAATTGTTTCTTAATAAATCTTATATTTTTAATTATAGATGATGTAGCAATCTATTTTATTTCATTCAAAAAATAAATAAATAAATTAAACAATATTTTTTAAGAATTTAGAACCTTTCTTAAACTCTTTAGGCTAACAAAAAGTTGACGAAAATTTTAAAGGAAGAACAACTAATTTTGTTTTAAAAAAGTAAATGATTTTATTCTTATTGAAATATTAGAAGAAGACACACAACAACAACGGCAAGAGAAGCTTTAATTATAAATCCTGACTTTCAAAATATCTTAAACATATTTAAACATATTTTATTGAAAAATGCAAAAAAAAGGTTTTGTAAAGAGGGGGCATTATGATTATTTTAATTATATGCAATATTTTTTATTTTTACCAATTTGTTCAAAATTTTTTTTTTTAGGTGTTAATCAAACTAGGTGTTAATTCAGGAGGTATTACAGTAGATTCTAATTATAGAAAGGAGTTAATTATTTGATTATTTCTTATCTTTTATGGTTAATCAAGTATTATAATTCCAGGCAAAATCAAATCACTCTATAGTAAAGAAAATGATATAAGCTAATTAAAATAATTGTTTTACGCTTATTATTAATCTCTAATCAGATTAGTTTATTGAGTATAAAATGGTATTTCTATGTACTTAAAGATAGGAAAACATTTAGGGATTTAGCTTAAAATACATATTTAAGTTGATCAATAATTTAGAAATAAATAGATTTATGGAAGAGAGAGCTTATAGAGGTAGACAATAGAAATTTTTTAATATTCAAAGATAGTATATTAAGTTGATAATGTTTTTTTGTTTTTATTCTTAGGTTTATATATATTTTGAAAATACCTATCAACTAAAAATACAATAGAAGATTTTGCTAAAATCTTCCAAATATATATTACTTTACTTTATTTCAAAATAAATTTTAAATCTATTGATGGATAATTAAATTTTAAATAATATTATAAAATGAATAAATTTAAATCACTATTATATACTTATTTATTCTGTATTTTGATTTAAAAAAATCCTCAATTTTGATTAAAGTAGAACTTAAAAAATACTAAAGAAAGAATATACTAATAGAAATTAATTCAGGTTAATAATTAAATATAAATGAATACAATCAATTGATAGAGAATTTTATAGATTACTCTAAAAGGAAATCAAAGAATCTTAAAAACATTGTAAGATAAATTAAATTATAATCAACTATGCATTTTAATATTATAATTAATAAATTTAGTATTATATAGGGTGATACAAACAAACCAAGTGACTGTAGGAATATATTGAATAAACTTTCTATTTTTTTCTAAATTTTTAGGATTTTTCATTTAAATTTCTTGATAGAGGGGAGGGTTGGGTAGTTTTACTTCTAACTTTTATATCTAAAATAATTAAAAATTATGAGTTGAGTGGGTATTTAATTGTTAATGAAGGATTAATTTACTTAACTTATAAAATAATAGAAGTATAAAAATCAATTGATCATTATTATCATGATCATCATAATTTTTCTAATAATTTTTATAAAAACTAATAAATTTATTATAAAACTAATATATACTCTGATTAAAATTGATAAATATATTAACTACTAAAACAAGTGAGTATTTTGCTCAGAAATTTAGAAATAATGAATATTTGGATCTCAATAAAAAGTATCTATAAAAACTCTAAAATATTCAAGCAGTGAAAAGAATGATAAATGATGAATTTAACCCAGCCCATCTATGATTAAATAAAACTTAGAGTTAATAAATAAATAATCCTTATTGAAAATTTATAAAAAATTGACATTTTAGAAAATAATTGTAAATTATTATATTTAAAATAAAATAAAATTATTAAAAAATACAATTATTTTTTATAAAGAAATTTATTTTCAATACATTTATTTTATAGTTGATTTATATGATAATGGTAGACTTGTAATTAAGTGACTCAGTTATTAGGTTAACTATAATTACCTCTCTACATTATACACATACCTTATATTAAGGTATATCCATTTTTGCAAGATTCGCAAGCTCTAGGATTATTTGATATTTTACAAGAAGCACATGTAGGATAACAAATTTATTCATTAGTTTAGCTCTTTTTAATACAACTAAAATTAGTATAGTCGTAACCACGAATACATCTCAAGCATCTACTCGCTTCATATTTACAAGTAGCACAAGGAGAAGAACAAGGCTTGCATTAATTATTCCTATCTAAGAATTCATAATACCTGCATGTTGGGATAGAAACTACACATATATTATTCTTTTTGCCAAGTTAAAGCCCTTATTTGCAGCTAGTGCACCTACTTGCTTCATTTTAACAAGTAGCACAAGAAGAGGAACAAGGCTTAGATTAATCATCCTTATCTAAGAATTCATTATACTAGCATTTTTTTGGAATAGAAGGTAAACAAATTTCATTTTGTTTATCAAGCAAGTATCCTGAAATGCAGCTTGTACAAATATTGTATGATAAACAGTTGGAACAAGGATAAGAACAAGGTTTACACTATTTCGTTCTATCTAAGAATTCACCCTCCTTGCAAACAGAAATTTACACACAGAGGCCTGATCTAGAATCTACAATATATCCATCTTTGCAGGAAGTACAATATTAAGAATTTTTACAAATAGCACAGTTACTGCTACAGTTAAAACATTAACCATTAAAAAGGAACATACCTTCCCTACATGACTCACAAACCTGTTAGTAATTAGATTATCTGCAAGTAGCACAAGATTTATCACATACTTTACTATCGAGTTAACAGTAATTTCTGTCATTTAAGATATAACCTGAAATGCAGCTAGTGCAATAATAACCATTATATTAACAAGAAGCACATGGAGATGTACAAGCTTAACATTATTTATTATTATCTAGATACTCATTAGGTTGGCAGATTGCTTTACAAGTTTTATTTTAAGTATCAAGTTGATTTCCTCTATCACAGGCTGTACAAAGATAAGATTCACCTTCACAAGTTTGACAGTTTTTATCGCAAGGAATGCATAAATCATTTTTCATGATATAACCATCCTTGCATTACTTACAAGCAGATGGATCATTGGCAACAGTACAGGTTTTACAAGAAGTATGACAACTCATGTAACATCTTTAATTATATTTGTTTTAAACATAACCTATTGTACAAGAAAGACACCTATCTTATTAATAAGCGCATTTATCACAAGATTTATCACATTTTTGGCATAATCCAAATCTATTAACGAAATATCCATCTCTACAAGAATTACACTTTGTGGGATCTCTGAAAGCTGAGCAAGTTAAACAAGAGCTATGGCAAGCTTAATTAGAAGCACACTTACCACTGAACTAATCTAGATAATATCCTTAAGAGCAAGAAATACATTAGGTAGCACTAGAACAGGTTTCACAAGGGAATTGACAAGGTTTACAAGTCTTATTAGAATCTAAGTAATTACCTCTAGCACAGACAGTACATTAATTGGCAGAAGTACCAGAGCAAGATAAGCAGCTAGGATGGCAGATAATTTCAACACATGAATTATTAGATAAGATATAACCATTGTTGCAAGAGAGACATTGATTTGAAGCAGGACCACTGCAAGCAGAACAGTTAGCATGACAGAGTTGGCACCTTCCTGTGTTTATATCACCATATTGCTTATAAGGACAAGTAGATTTGCAGGTGTTATCGAAGTTTTTGAATTGTCCTCGAGAACAATTTTTAACACAAAAAGAACCATCCCAAGCTTAGTCTTGGGGACAGTTTTGAGAACAGTCTAGGCCAGCCCATCCAGTGAGACAAATACAATATCCGTTGTTACAAACGCCATTCATAGAACAATTGTTAGGGCAAGATTTAGGGAAGTTACAGAATAGATCAAAGTCATCAGGGCACTTCATGATACCTTGGGTGGTGTTAGAGAGATTATCTAAGTTAATAATTTGATTAGGATAATTACAAGTGACATATTCATTTTCCCATATGTTAACTTCAATTGAAGATGAATCACTAGAACATTTGGATTTAAAACATCTACCCTTCATGTCAAGAACTTCTGCTCCCTTAATAATAGCATTAGAAATATAACATCTAGAGCCAGCACCAGTGTTTTATCTTAATATACTATTTGGTTAGAATTTATTAGAATCCTCACAGTACCTATTACCATAAGGTACAATCTTCGCGCATTAAGTGTAGTAATCCATTTTGTTGGGATATCCAATACCTTAAGAGAAGAAATCACAAGATTATTCGACACTATCATCAGCATATTCAGTAAATTACTTACCAGAGTTGCAAGTGTTATGAAAGAAATCACAACCTTTGTTCTTACCCCAGTAGATAGGCATAAGTAAGTTGGAGTTGATTTCAGCATAAAAACCTGTGTCTAAAAGGAAAGCAGCAGTGAATTCAGAGACAGTTTCAAGGCCTTATGAACTACTTGCAGTCATGAAATCATTACCTAGTAAATCTTTTTCCCAGTGAGAACCCATAGAACCACTACCACCTTGATTTTCAAGATACATGCCATCAATAGAAGGACAAGCGAAGTGCTTTCTAGAAACTCTAATAACATTTTTAGAGGAAACCTTAATGACATCATCCGTACCCCATCTCCTTTCTTTTTGAGCAATCTTGTATCTGTTCTCAGGACCACAAGGCCTACCAGTTTCAGGATCTATCCAATAATCCATACTTTAACTAGAGAATCCAAGAATGTGAAAAATTTCATGTAAAGAGGTTGAGAAATGATATTAGAAATCTTTAGTGGAAGACTCATCTATTTTCATTGAACCAATGTTGAATTGGACTCTACCTACAACTGGGTTAGGATCTAATTAACACCAAACTATTTATAAATTATAATTTAAATAATTATTTGAAAAAATTAAAAATTAATGAAGACTAATTCAAAATGAGAATAAATATAAATAACTACTAGCATTTGCTAAAGAATTAGATTCTGGTTCATTTTAATAAGTAACATAGATATGAAGATCAGAGTCATTAATACCATCAGTTTATATTTTTTAGCTTACTGGAACATCAAGGCAAATGTTTTACCATTTCATCTTAATAGGCTTAACTCTGGGATAAACCTTGATGAGTTTATTTAAGTAAACCTAAGCTGCATACATAATCTTTTTTAAGTATTAAGCTATATTATAAGAGAGACCATTAACATTAAGAGAGTTATCTAATTCCTTAAAATCAAATGTAATTCTTATAGGTTGGGGAATAGAGCTTTAAAGATTTCTTTCACCATAAGTCTCTTCAAAAGTCTCTAAATAATTTTAAGGAACAATGTTAGAGTAATCCATTTCATCATGCATACATTTATGAAATATTTTTTTTTGTTAATCACTATGAGTGTTTACTGAGAAGATTGTCAATAATAGTACAAAGGCAATTTTATTCATTATTTTTGAGAAATTTTTTATTCTTTATTTTTTGTTTAATAATTAATTTATAATTATTCAAAATTCTGGACCACTCACTCACCCAATTATGTATTTATAGTAAAATGATCTTAATCTAATAATGTATAGAAATCTTAGTAAGAGTTCTATTTTTCCATACATTTACTAACTAATGAGTTTAACGAATCCTGACTAGGATTTACTCTCTACTATATTAATTAAAATTATAAAATCTGCTCATTAAATTTAGATTAATAATCAGTCATTCTTTTTAAAAAATACATTTACTACTTACTTGGGTTAAAAATTAATTTATAAAATGGTTTAACATTTTAAATTGAAAATTTATAATTTTAGGTAATAATATTTAGGAAATTATTTTGCTAAGCAGCATTGACATATTTGTAGAGAAATAAATTGGTTTAAAAAATCAATCTCAACCTTCTTTTATAGGATAGTATTCATTTGGATAAGAAAAGTAATTATATACCATTAAATAAAGTAATAGTTTTTACCATCAAATTACTTGAAAGAGAATAATATAGCCATGAAAAAATTTAATAGTTAGATAAAATTACTGGATGGATATTAAAAGAGATTAATTATAATTAGTGTTTGCTTGTTTTTTTTTATATACTTTTGTTGCAAACAGTTTAAATTTTTCACATACTTGTAAGTGAAATATTGAAAATAAAATGAGTGGTTAACTCCTAAATGAATAATTAAATTAATATTTTTTGTTTCTATATTATGCTATTGATTTAATTACTAGACAATTTTAATCTAAATAGTGGAAAGAATAGAAGATTAGCTTGTAAAAATAAAGGTTTTTATTTAAGAAAATTCTACTTTACATGAATAAATAATTAAAACTTCAATTTAAACAAATTAAATTTTTTAATTAAACTTTATAGACTTAACATTTATTATAAGACTAGTTATATGGATTGCAAATAGAATTAAATTAAAGTAAAGATATAGAAAAAACAATGCTTTGTAACTTGCTAGTTATCATAATCCTCAGAAACCAACCATCAGTCAAAATAATAATACTAAAAACAGTATGGATTAAAATGAGATAGATGACAATATTAATCTTATAATGACTAATTCATTCTAAAGCTATGATCATCTCTCATTTTTAATTAATAATTAATATCTAATAAATTAATACTATTTTTAGGTTAGGAAATTATAGCTATAAATTTAACTTAGTCTATTTACCATCTTACTTTCATAAATAGATTTGAAATAATGCTAATATTTTTTAGGTGGGTAATTTTATCTTTTTAATATAATTTTTTCTATCTAATCTTGAAGATAATAAATTAGGTAGTAAGAGATTAAGAAGAGTTAAATAATTACAGTCACATTTTTCAATAAAATTAAAATATAAACTAACATGAGTGAAAGTAGTTATCTTGATAGTTATTTATAGATTTCTTTGAATAAATTTTATCTTATTTTCTGGTTCAGCTTAATCCTGTTAACTTAGCTAGTACTACATTCTATATTCAAGCAAATATAGATGATCTAGAACAAAAAATATAAGATTTAAAAAATTAAACCACCATTATTTATTTTAATAAATCCTTAAAAAATTTAAGTCTATAATAGAAAATAAAAAATAACTAAAATGAGGTGAATTTGAATTTTCTATCTTAAGTAATAGATGTAAATTATAATCTTCTTACTGAACCAGCTTCATCATAATAATTCTATCTAAATAATAGTACTAAATTCTAGATTCAAGCAAAACATACAAGATTTATAACCAAAAAATATAATATAATATTATTTATTAAGAAAGAATTAAAAACACTTTATTAGCTTTTATATTTTAAATTAACTATAAAAATATATTTAGAATAAAAAAAACTTAAAAATGAATAAAACAATTTTAATTCTTCTTTTCTTGTTCTTGACTGCCCTCGCTGACGAATAAAATCCTACTATAATTGTAGATGAAGATAATGATGGTTTGGACAAAAATGAAGAATATGTACCTATCTGGAAGATAAATGCTGTCTTGAGAGAAAATGATAGTATTTGCTACGATTATCTTGAAGGATGTAATTATTCTTGTGCTGAAGATTGCTTGGATTATACAGGCGACAACTCAGATTCCAATCTTGCAGGATACAAATATTGTTGTCCAAAAAACAATTGAAAATATTTAATATATTTATTAAATAATAGTTAATCGATACTTAATTAAAATATATAGTCATCAATATTTAAGTTTATTTCAAAAACATATCAAATAACCTTTAAAAATATTATCAATATCAATTTAATTTATTTTTCATTTCCTTACTGAATCTCTATTGATTAATTATAAAACTAATTTTTTAAATAAATATATTAATAGTTATTAATAAATTTTATATATCTACTTCTCATTTTTAAAACCTAAATAAATATTTAATAGTAAAGTTTTAATATTATTTTAGCTATATATCTAATTCACATCTATGTTATCTATCACTTATTACACTTATTTTTATGGTATATTTCTTATTAAAATTTTTTTGTAAAAATCTACTATTTCTTACTCCATATTTATCTATTTATTAAGATTAAAAATGAATTTTATTTTTTAATGTTTTATATATTGAATGAGTTTGATCAGAATTTTACACCTGTTTTTTGAAAATAGGTTTAAATATTAGATTCATTGATTATTCTAACTAAAAATAGTTCCTCAACTATTAAGTTTGCTCCTATATCATTTTAAAGGTTTATTAGGATCTTCTTTTATATGAATCCTAATAGTTTAAATGTTCTTTTATGTAAAGGTATTAAACATCTACCTGATCTAGGCTAACTACCCAATGATATTTTATGCTCTAAACAAATGTTAAGTTAGACAGAAAATAAGTATATACATATTATGGAAAAAACATAGGTAATTCATCAGTGTTTTTGTTTGTTTGTTTGGTATAGGAAAAAGTATTGATATAATAAATAAATTGATTTAGAAAGTTAAAGATTAAAAAATATGTAATGTATGTAGTAATTAACTTTATATTAATTTATATGAAATTTTACTCTAAATTATATGATAATCATAATAATAGCTCAAAATTTAGGTTAGGTATAGTTACCTTTATTGACTTTACAAAAACCATTTACTAAGGAATATCCTTTTCTGCAAGATTCACAGGCTCCTTAATTCATCGGTTTCCTGCAAGAAGCACATGTATAATGACAACCATTAAGAAGCGGCTAATTCTTTTGAATGCAGTTATAATTGTTATAGATGTAACCAGGAATACAGCTTAAACATCTATTTTGATATTAATCGCATAAAGCACAGGGAGATAAACAGGGCATACATTATTGGGAATTTATTTTTTTAGTATACCCAGCAATACAGCTTGTACAAGAAGTGCTATAGTTTTAGCAAGTAGCGCATGGTGAAGAACAAGGCTTGCATTAACTATTCCTATCTAAAAATTCATTAGATTTACATGTTGGTTAAGAGATTTCACAAAATAATAGTTGTTTATTTAGTTTGTATCCTGAAATGCAGCTGGTACATCTGTTATTATAGTAAAAGCAGGTGGAACAAGGAAAAGAGCAAGGCTTACATTAATTGGTTCTATCTAAAAATTCATCATTCTTACAAATAGGAATAAGTACACAGAGACCACTCTTATCAATGAAGTATCCTTCTCTGCAGGAAGTGCAGTTTTGAGAGTTTTTAGAGCAGGTAACACAGTTACTACTACATTTAAAACATGAACCATTAGAAATAAACATACCATCTCTACAAGAATTGCAAGAGTTGGGATCGTTATATTGAGTGCAAGTAGCGCAAGATTAATGGTAAATTTAGTTATCTAGTTCACAGTAGCTTCTTCCATCGAAGGTATAGCCAGAAATACAGCTTGTGCAATAATCATCATAATATTTACAAGTAGCACAAGGAGATGTGCAAGTTTTACAGTTATTTTAACTATCTAGATATTCATAAGGTTAGCAGATAGCTTTACAAATCTTATTTTAAGTATCCAGTTTATACCCTCTTTCACAACTAGTACAAAGATAAGGTTGACCTTCACAAGTAAAACAGCTTTTATCACATAGAACACATAAACCATTTTTCGAGAAATATCCAGTAGCACATTATGTACAAGCAGAGGGATCATTGGCAACAGTGCAAGTGTTACAAGAAGAATGGCAATTCATTAAACACCTTTAATTTTAATAGTCATATCGATCATAACCTTTTGAGCAAGAAAGGCACCTTTCTTTACTTTCTATGCATGAAGCACAAGATTGATCACATTTTTAACATCTCCCTTCTTTATTGACAAATGTACCTTTTCTTCATGAAGTACACTTTGTGGGATCTCTGAAAGCTGAGCAAGTTAAACAAGAGCTATGGCAAGCTTAATTAGAAGCACACTTACCACTGAACTAATCTAGATAATATCCTTAAGAGCAAGAAATACATTAGGTAGCAGTAGAACAAGCTTCGCAAGAGATTTGGCAAGATTAACAAGTCTTATTAGAATCTAAGTATTTACCTCTAGCACAGACAGTACATTAGTTGGCAGAAGTACCAGAGCAAGATAAACAGCTAGGATGGCAGATAATTTCAACACATGTATTATTAGATAAGATATAACCATTGTTGCAAGAGAGACATTGATTTGAATCAGGACCAGTACAAGCTGAACAGTTAACATGACAAAATTAACAACTTCCTGTGTTTTTATCTCCAAATTATTTGTAAGGACAAGTGGATTTACATGTATTATCTAAGTTTTTAAATTATCCTTCAAGGCAACGATTAACACAACGAGAACCTTCCCAAGCTTATTCTTAAGAGCATCTTATAGAACAATCTTAACCAGCCCATCCATCAAGGCAAATACAATATCCATTATTACAAACACCATTTTTAGAACAATTGTTAGGGCAAGATTTAGGGAAGTTACAGAATAGATCGAAATCATCTGGACACTTCATTATACCTTGGGTGGTCTTAGTGAAATCTTCTAAGTTAATAATTTGATTAGGATAATTACAAGTGACATATTCATTTTCCCATATATTAACTTCAATAGAAGATGAATCACTAGAACATTTGGATTTGAAGCATCTACCCCTCATTTCATTAATATCTTCCTCTTCCTTAATATTAGCATTAGATATGAAACATCTAGAGCCAGGACCTGTGTTTTATCTTAATTTAGCATTTGGCTTGAATTAATTAGAATCCTCACAGTAAGAATTACCATAAATATTGATCTTCTTACATTAAGAGAATTTATCGATGTTAACATGATATCCAATACCTTAAGAGAAGAAATCACAAGATTCTTAAACACTATCATCCGGATATTTAGGGAATTACTAACCAGACTTACAAGTATTATAGAAGAAATCACAACCTTTATTCTTACCCCAGTAGATAGGCATGAGTAAGTTGGAATTAATTTCAGCGTAATAACCAGTATCCAAAAGTAGTGCAGCAGTAAATTGGGAGAATGCTTAAAAGCCACTGTGGTTATTTGCAGTCATCAATTCATTGCCAAGTAAATCTCTTTCCCAGTGAGAACCCTTAGAACCTTTACCACCTTAATTCTCAAGATACATACCATCTATAGAAGGGCAACCAAAGTGATTTCTAGCAACTTTGATAACATTTTTAGAGGAAACCTTAATGACATTATCGTTTTCCAATCTTCTTTCTATTTTAATAATCTCGTAGATATTTTCAGGACCGTAAGGTTTTCCTGTATCAGGGTCAATCCAGGTAGAAGCCTATCTACCTGAGAAGCCTAGGATATGTAGAATTTCATGTAAGGAGATGTAGAAATCATCTTAGAAAGCTTAAGATGAAGATTCATCTAATTTCATTTACCCAATATTAAATTCGACACCACCTATAGTAGGGCTAAGTTCTAATTAACACGGAGCTATTTTAAATTTACATTTTATTAATTAATAAATTAAATTAAAAAATAAACAACTAATAATTAAAATAAGAAAAAATTTAATTACTGGCTCTTGCTAAATAAGATAATCTGGGTTAGTTGGAATAGGTAACAAAGATATGAAGATCAGAGTTATCAATACCCTAAGTTATGATTTCTTAGCTTGCCTCAATACCCTTACAAGTTTCGCCCTATTTCATCTTAATAGGCTTAGTTCTAGGATAAACCTTAATGAGCTTTTTCAAGTAAATCTATGCTGCATACATAATTTTTTTCAAGTAATTCTTGATACTAGGAGTTAAATCAGCTCCATTTTATGGGTTATCTAATTCTTTAAAATCAAAAGTAATTCTTATAGGCTAGGGAAGAGAGTTTTAGAGATTTCTTTCGCCATAGGTCTCTTCGAAAGTCTTGAAATAATCTTAAGGAACATTGTTGTTGAAATCCATTTCATCATGCATACACTAATGGACTACTTTTTTTTATTTTAGATTATAAGCCCTTACTGAAAAGAACACCAGTAATAACACTAGGGAAAGTTTTTTCATTATTTCTGTTAGTCTATGATAATAATTGTTTATAGATTTTTAATTGTTATAAAAACAACACATTACGTATTTATTGATAATTCATCATATCTATTAATAGATATATTAGGATCTATCTTTCAATTATTCTTCTGGTAAATAAATATTGTAGATAAGTTTAATAAATCCTAGTAAGAATAGAACCACTTTCTGTAATTAATAAAAGAGTATTTAAAGCTACAATATTTTTCTTCCTCTCATTAATCTTAATTTTGAATTACTTTATAGAATTAAATAGTAATGACTTTAATTAAGAAAACTATTTATGTACTTTCAAAGAAATTATAATTTCTTTCCATTAGCTAGATAAAATTTATTCAGTATCGAAAATTAAATAGATTTTAAAATCACTGATTCAATTTTAAAAAGAATTTATAGTATCTAAACATTTTATTTTGAATATTTTTTTAACATTAGATTAGCTTAACAGTCAGTTTTACTTATTTTTAAGGTAGTTAGTTAATTAATTAATTATCTTTCAATTAATTTAGCTCTTTAGTATAAATGAATAATTAATAAATCACGGTTTAAAAGCAAGTGGAATTTTTATCACTTTCTCATTCTAATATTACCAATTTGATTTAGAACCATAAATAATCATTTCTGATTTTCTATAGAACAATAAAATCTATTAATATATTATTCATATAAACTAATGATATTTTTAGGTTTGAGAATGTCTAAAATCACCACATTTAACTTTTAATTTACAGTCAAATCTACTTAAATAGACTAATATCTCTAACTTTCTATATGATAAAAATTTACTATTACTCATAAAATATTAATATATAACAAAATTTAATACTATATGTTTGTTCTAATTGAAAAATGTTCCATTATTTCTCAAATTCTATATAGACTAATTCTGATTTATCTCTAGAAAAGAAGGTAAAGTGAAATAATTTAGTTTATCTCTCAATATTTTATATTCAAAGGAGATATTAATTTATATTCTCGTTTTAATTAATAGTTTTTGATGATTAAATTATATAGATTCTATTTATTGACTAAGTGAGTAGTTATAAAAATTACATTTAAATTACATCTATACATACCCTAACTATTCAAATATACCTAATTTAGTATATTAATAAATGTATTTAGAAGAAATATTGGTTAATTTCTTTAAAATAACTTAAAAATTTATACAATGATAAATCCCCCTATAGATTAAATAAATAAATTTTTGAAAGAATTGAGTTATTCTCTTTAGCATGAAATAATGAGATGAATTAAAAAATTGAGAAATTAAGTGAAAATTTGAAGAAAACATGATTGTTAAGATTGGATTTAGGAGATGTGAATGGAAAAATATTGAGAAAATATAATCCTTTTTTGATATGAATATGCAATTCTAAATTTTTGTGGTGTTTAAATTTTTATAAATTATTTAAATGAATATATACTCAAATGTATATCTTACAATAATATAATATTAATCCATTTAATTCAATTCATAATTTATTTCTTATTTCATTATTTACTTATCTTACATTAGTTAATTCATCTATCAAATTTATTTTTTAAAAAACATTAAATTTTATCAACAATATTTGTTAATTTTTACCTTAACTCTTTCACCACTAATCTCCTTATTCTCATTATTTAAGATTATATAACCTATACATTTTCTAATCTTTTATTTGAAATATTAAAATTAATTTAATAAAAAATAATAAAATGATACTTTAAATAAATAATGCATTGGGCAAAATAAATAAAATAATTAAAAATTTTACCCTAAATAAAGAGTTAATGTAGTAAGTTATGAGCAATTTCTTAAAGCAGACACTAAAGCACTAGCACCTTCATCTCCAATGCTATTTCTCCTATTATATTTAAAGAGTTAAGTAAAAATTAACATAGGAGAGAGAATAAATTTGTGTTGAAAGGTGGAAGAAAAAAATAATAATAAAAAATTTTACCCTAAATAAAGAGTTAATGTAGTAAGTTATGAGCAGTTCCCTAAAGCAGACCCTAAACCAGAAGCACCTAGTTCTCCAATGCTAT
>JH651287.1:232459-265570 GCA_000260095.1 Tetrahymena borealis | reverse complement strand
CCCTAAACCAGAAGCACCTAGTTCTCCAATGCTATTGTAGCTATTATATTTAAGAGTTAAGTAAAAAAATAGCATAGGAGAGAGAATAAATTAGTGTTAAAAAGTGGATGAAAATATATAATAAAAAATTCTACCTTAAATAAAGAGTTAATGTAGTAAGTTATGAGCAATTTCTTAAAGCAGACACTAAACCATAAGCACCTTCATCTCCAATCCTATTTCCCCTATTATATTTAAGAGTTAAGTAAAAAAATAACATAGGAGAAAGAATAAATTTGTATTGAAAAGTGGAAGGAAATAAAATAATATAAAATTTTACCCTAATTTAAGATTTAATTCAGTAAGTTATTAGCAATTTCCTAAAGCAGACCCTAAACCACAAGCACCTTCACCTCCAAATTTATTAAAGCTTTTATATTTAAAGAGTTAAGTAAAAAATAACTAGGAGAGAGAATATATTAGTGTTAAAAAGTGGGTGAAAATATAATAATAAAAAATTTTACCCTAAATAAAGAGTTAATTTAGTAAGTTATGAGCAATTTCTTAAAGTAGACCCTAAACCACTAGCACCTTCATCTCCAATTCTATTTCTCCTATAATATTTAAAGAGTTATGTAAAAATTAACATAGGAGAAAGAATAAATTTGTGTTGAAAATATAAGAAAATAAAATAATATAAAATTTTACCCTAATTTAAGAGTTAATGCAGTAAGTTATGAGCAATTTCCTAAAGCAGACCCTAAACCACAAGCACCTTCATCTCCAATGCTATTTCTCCTATTATATTTAAAGAGTTAAGTAAAAATATCATAGGAGAGAGAATAAATTTGTTATGAGAAGTGGAAGAAAATAAAATAATATAAAATTTTACTATAAATCTAGAGTTAATGTAGTAAGTTATGAGCAATTACCTAAAGCAGATCCTAAATTGTCGCTATTATATGTAAGTGTTAAGTAAAAAAATAACATAGGAGAGAGAATAAATTTGTGTTAAAAAGTAGAAGAAAATACAATTAAAAAATTTTACCCTTATTTAAGAGTTAATGAATTAAGTTATAAGAAATTTCCTAAAACAGACCCTAAAAAACTAGCACCTTCGTCCCCAATACTATTTCCTCTATTATATTTAAAAAGTTAAGTAAAAAATAACATAGGAGAAAGAATAAATTTTTGTTGAAAAGTGGAAGAGAATACAATAATATAAAATTTTACTATAAATCAAGAGCTAATGTAGTAAGTTATGAAAAATTTCCAATATCAGACATTAAACCACAAGCACTTTGATCTCCCATGTTTTTATAGCTTTTAGATTTAAAAAAATTTTTGAAGTCAATAAAAAGATAAAAGTAAATATTTACCTAAATTAAAATGTCAATTTATTTGCTAAAATACTTTGTTGAATTAACTTTTAATTTATAAATAATATAAAATTTTAATATTATTTGAATAATAAAGAATTTACATTGTTAAATTAGTATTCTATCATTTTTTATTATAGAATATTGCTAACAAATTTTTTAATTTATAAAAAAAATAATATTTTAATATTATTTGAATAATAAGGTATTTACATTGTTAAATTAGTATTCTATCATTTTTTATTATAGAATATTTTTCTATCTATAGTATTCCTAACAAATAAATTTAAATTAAAATTCTATATTTGATAAAAATTAACAAAAGAAAATGCATTTCCTTTTACAATTTACAAGTTAGATTTAAAAATTGAAACTTTCTAACCAATACAAAATTATGAATTTATAATATAAAATTTCTATGTAAAATTAAGATTTAAATCTAAAATTAATGGTATTTTTAAGAAGATAATATACTCATTTATTAAAAAATGTATAAGTTATAACTATTAATTTTTTAACATTAAAATAAATAAAAAACATTTAGAAGCATAAACTAATATTAGATCATTAAAGATTTTACATCAATCAAATAGATCATATAAAATCTAAGTATAATTATTTTACATTTTCTTTTAAATGTGCTTTTTAAAAATAATACTTGATATAAGTATTTACTTGAATAAATTACTGAATTCCAATTGAATTTTATAAACATCTCTATTCATTTAGTTAATTTAAATGTAAATTTCATACTAGGAAAATAATTTACAAATCTTAAGACTTTATTCAAAACTTAAGAAATCTAATAAAAAAATGATCTTTTTAATATAAGGATTTATTTTAAAATCTTATTAAAGCTAAAGTTAAAGATTTTAAATAGATAAAGCCTTATCAATAGTAACTATTAAATCATTTTCATTTTTATTTTTAGAATATCCTTTTAATCTTGAACATGAAAATTTAGTTTTTATCTGGCTTTTATGAAACTAGAAAAGTAATGTAAATATGATTTCTTAATAATCCTGTACATTATTTGCAATCTTTATGTCTACATACATTAGATTCTTAAACCTTACCTCTTGATTTCTCAAATTTTTATTATATTTAAGAAGCTAATCTATATTTCTAATTTGAATGAATTTTACTCCATTTATTAGTGGTTCTACTACTAACTAGTAATTCCAGTAGATTTAATATAGTAAGTTGATGATTTAGAAAAATACTAGCATATTCACTAATTAAGAGGTGTTATCAAAATTTAACTGATCTTAAAATTAAAGAACAAATCCTATTATGAAAGCAGTTTTGAATATCCTTAAACAAGAGAGGCAATTCCAAAACATGAAAGCAGACATGTTACTATAGTCATAGGAGTGCTCTGCATGAGGGATAACTCTAGGATCATATTAAGCATTAAAAACATTATATAACAAAAAGAAAATCCAACAGAATGATGAGGGATATAAAAAATAGCAATAAAAGGGTCTATTGATATTCTTTTTCAACGCAGCAACCATGATAACCTACTCAACAACTAGATATACTAGAAAAGAATTAAGAAAAGAAGGGATGTTGATAATGAAAAGTACAATTAATCCTATATAAGATAGTGAATTAGATATATTTATAGTAAACTATAGCATTTCTTACACATCAGGATAATATTCATAAGAATATTCAGAATCTATGAATTTACTGTTAAGCAAAAGGATTATTACAGAACTAATCGACATCACTAAAAAATAAAGTAGGTATATTTATTTTCTATTCCAAATTATCCATATCAATAGATTAATAGTCTAGAACATAGAAAATGTATTCTGCGTTTTACATTTAACCATTAAATTATCTATGTTGATATATTATTCGCATAATTGTAAAACATCAATTATTCCAAATACTTCCAAAACAGAGATTTTGATCTTTTCAATCGTGGATGCATTTTAATAGATCATAAAACGAAAGGTTTGGTTAATACATGCTATTTTCTCTACAATTATTATTAATAGTGTGACTGAAAAAGCTAAATAATATTCCTCCTATTATTCAAAAAATAGTATTAAAATATATTATTAATAACTATGATTACATTCAACTGAAAATAAAGGAGCAAAAGCTGGATTATTTGAGATATCTTTGTAACTACAAAGTATAAAAAATACAATATTTACTCTAAAACTCTTTTTAATTTTAACATACAATCAACTAATTGATAAACCACTCAACTTATTTGCAAGAATTTTAAAAATCTGATTCTATTTTTTTTTACTTAGACTTTATTCTAATTTCTTTCTTTTAATAATAATTTCTTTATATTTTTGAATTAAAATATATATATATATAAAGCTAAAGGAAGAAAAATGTCAATTTTAAGGAAGGATATAACATATTATTTAGCATTATAAATGGACAATAAAATTTTGGTCTAATCAATAGTAAAATGAGTTGGGAAATAATTTTACTATTATATGTTATGTAGAATAAAAATTAAAATATAATATATAAAAATATTATACATAAATATTTTCACTCAATCTAATAAATCATACAAAATTTAGGTATAGTTATTTGAGAGTTACTTTTAAATCTACTATTTAAAAATATTACAAGATATCATCATTTATTTTATTGAATTATGGAATTTATGTTATATTTTGGAGACATCTCTATTCATTTCTGAAATTTAAATAAAAATATCATACTGGCAAAATAATCTACAAATTTCAAGACCTCTTTAAAGGCTAGGAAAATCTAAAATAAAAACTATATTTTTGATATAAGCGTTTATCTTATAGCCTTGCAAGAGCTAAAGTTAGAGATTTTAAATGGATAAATCTTCTCTCATAGTAACAATTAACTAACATACATCCCTTTTTTTTGAAGAAGTATTATATCTTGAACAATCAAATTTAGTATTTATCTAGCTTTTATGAAACTAGAAAAGTAAAGTAAATATAATTTCCTAGTAATCTTACTCATTATTTTCAATTTTTATGTCAACATGCATTAGATTCTTAAATCTCGTTTCTTAATTTCTCACATTTTTATTATATTCAAGAAGTTTGTCTATATTTCTAATTTGAATGAATCTTTCTCCATTAATAAGTGGCTCTATTACTAATTAATAATTCCAGTATAACTAGTAAAGTAAGTTAATAATTTAGATAGTCACTAATATGTTAATAAAATTAGAATTTATTTCAAAATTTAATAGATCTCGATTTATTAAAGATAATCCAATTATGAATATTGATTTGAATATTCTAATGCTAGAGAGGCATTTCCAAAACATAAAAGCTGACATACTACTGTAATCATAAGATTATTCTCCATATGGAATAATTCGAGGATCAGAAGTTGAATTGAAAGTATTATCAACTAAAAAGAAAATCCAAGGATAAGAAGAAACAAAATACTAATAGTTTTAATAGGGTCTATCAATATCCTTTTTCAATACAGTAACCATTATAATTTACTCTAAAACTAGATAAACCAAAAATAGATGAAAAAATGAAGGGATATTAATAATGAAAAGAAATATTAATGCTATATAAGATAGCGAATTAGAAGTATCTATAGCAATCTTTAACATTTCTTAGAGGTCAGGATAGTATTCATAATAATATTCAGAATCCAAGCTCTTACTATTACTGATAAGAGTTATCACAGAACTAATTGACATCACTAAAAAATAGATTAGATATATTTATTTTCCATTCCAAATCATCCATATCAGTAGATTAATAGTCTACAACATAGAAAAGATATTTTAAATTTTACATTTAATCATTATATTATCTAAGCTTAAATATTTTTGGCTAAATAGAGTAAAATAATCCATAATGCTTAATAACTCTAAAAAACCTATCCCAACCTTTTCATAAATAGTAACGAAGCGTTTTATAGAACGAAATACTTCATTAATGCTTACTAATTTATCACCAATAACTATTAATGAAGTGATTACAAGAGCTAAATAAGATTCTTCCTATTATTTAAATAATAATTTTAAATAGGGTTATTATCAATCTGTATAATTACGCTCAATTGAAAATAAATAAAGAAAAGCTAAATAATTTAAGATGCCTTAGTAATCACATAGTAAATTATGTAGAGTAATAACTCTACAATTCGTTTTAGTTTAATCATACAATTGATCAAATTAATTATTCAAGTAATCTATTTGATTATTTATTTTTCCTATTTCTTTTTTTCTATGCAATTTCTTGTCTTTTATTATTAATAATATTAAAAATAAAGATATAGATAAGCATAACTGTCATCACTATTTTTCAACTTTATTTTCCTATTTAAAGATTTCAATTTTTTATTAAATCTATAAATGTAAAATAATATTTTTGTCTAACCTGTTATGTAGTATCAAAATTCAATATATAAATATTAAACTAAATTTATATTTACTTACTTATATACATTCACATTTTTATTCAATCTAATAAATCATATAAAATTTAGGTATAGTTATTTAAGAGTTACTTTTAAATTTACTTTTTAATAATATTACAAGTCATCATCATTTACTTTACTGAATTATGGAATTGATGTTAAACTTTTGACACACTTCTATTCATTTCTGCAATTTAAATGTAAATATCATACTGACAAAATAATTTACAAATTTCAATTCCTCTTGAAAGGCTTAAAAAATCTAAGCTAAAAACTATATTTTTGATGTAAGGATTTATCTTATAACCTTGCTAAAGCTAAAGTTAGAGATCTTAAATGGAAAAAACTTTTCCCATAGTAACTATTAACTAACATTCATCTCTTTTTTTGGAAAAAGCATTTTATCTTGAGCAAGAAAATTTAGTATTTATCTAGCTTTTATGAAACTAGAAAAGTAAAGTAAATATGATTTCCTAGTAATCTTACTCATTATTTTCAATTTTTATGTCAACAAGCATTAGATTCTTAAACCTCACATCTTAATTTCTCAAATTTGTATTATATTTAAAAAGTTTATCTATATTTCTAATTTGAATGAATCTTTCACCATTTATAAGCGGCTCTATTACTAATTAATAATTCCAGTATATCTAGTAAAGCAAATTAATAATTTAGAAAGTAACTAATATTTTAATGAAATTTGAATTTATTTCAAAATTTAATAGATCTTGATATATTAAAGATAATCCAATTATGCACATTGCTTTGAATATTCTAATGCAAGAGAGACATTTCCAAAACATAAAAGCTGACATACTACTGTAATCATAAGATTATTCTCCATATGGAATAATTCGAGGATCAGATGTGGCATTGAAAGTATTATGGATCAAAAAGAAAATCCAGGGATAAGAAGAAATGAAATACTAATAGTTTTAATAGGGTCTATCAATATCCTTTTTCAATACAGTAACCATTATAATTTACTCTAAAACTAGATAAGCTAAAAATAGATGAAAAAAAGAAGGGATATTCATAATGAAAAGAAATATTAATGCGATATAAGAAAGCGAATTAGAAATATCTATAGCAATCTTTAACAATTCTTAGAGGTCAGGATAGTATTCATAATAGTATTCAGAATCCAAGCTCTTACTATTATTGATAAGATTTATCATAGAACTAATTGACATCACTAAAAAATAGATTAGATATATTTATTTTCCATTCCAAATCATCCATATCAGTAGATTAATAGTCTACATCAAAGAAAATGCATTTTAAATTTTACATTTAAACATTATATGATCAAAGCTGAAATATTTTTGGCTAAATAGGGTAAAACAATCTATAATGCCAAATAGTTCCAAAAAACCTATTCCAACCTTTTCATAAATCGTAAAGTAGCCTTTTATAGGACGAAATATTTCTTCAATACATGCTAATTTATCTCCAATAACTATTAACAAAGTGATTACAGAAGCTAGATAAGATTCATCCTATTATTTAAATAATAATTTTAAATAGGGTTATTATCAATTTGTATAATTACACTCAATAGAAAATAAATAAAGAAAAGCTAAATAATTTGAGATGCTTTAGTGATCGCATAGTATATAATGTAGAAAAATAACTCTAAAATTCGTTTAAGTTTAACCATACAATCTATCAAATTAAATATTCAAGTAATCTATTTGATTATTTATTTTTCCTATTTCTTTTTTTCTATGCAATTTCTTGTCTTTTATTATAATTATTATAAAAATATAGATGTAAATAAGCCTAATTACATCCTACTATTGCGCATTATTTTTCAACTTATGGATTTCAATTTTAAATTTTTTTTATTATTAGAGGAAATAAAGTTTTATAATTAAGGGCATGATTTACATAAATACTATCTATAATATATAAATTTTGATTTTAAAATGATTTAATGTCAATCATCTATCAATTAATAAAATAATGAATAATATTTTTTAGATTAGATTTCAGAATTTGTATTGAGTGATAGATCTCTTCATATAAAATTGAAATTACTGATAAAAAATGAAGTTAATAATTTTGATATTATTGTAGATAGCACTGGTGTAGACGCTGTTATTTGCAAGAAAGAATAATTCTAATGATAGAGTTCTACTCACAGTAAAAATTTTTTTAGATAAAGAATCACTAAAAAGAATATAAAAAAAGCTAATCTATCAATCAATCAATCTATCAATTAAATGCAAGAAAAGAATATTACATATAATGAGTTAATTGATAAAATTAAAAATAAAGAATTCACAAATATTTTATTCCTGAATGGCGCAGGGATAAGTACATCATCCGGTATTCCCGATTTTAGATCACCAGGAGGGGTATATTCCACTTTATAAAAGTATAACCTTGACTATCCAGAATAAATTTTCGAAATATCATACTTTACTAAAAATCCTTTACCTTTTTATGAGCAGGAGAAACTTTTCTATTCAGTGAAACCACACTATACTTCTGCTCACTATTTTATGGCAGAATTACATAGAAGAGGGTAATTACTATATGCATTTACATAGAATATAGATGGTCTAGAATTAGAAGCAGGTTTACCTTCAGAAAAAGTATGTTAAGTTCATGGAAATATAAGAGGAGCGAGGTGCCAAAAATGCGGTTTTAAACATGATATTGAAAAATATAAAGAATTTATCCAAAAATAAGTTATCTAAAAGTGTCAAAATTGCAAAAGAGGATTTGTTAGGCCTAATGTTGTCTTTTTTGGAGAGTAGCTTGATAAAGGGTTTTCATCAAACTTATTTAAAATAGCTGCAGCTGACTGTGTTTTCATAATGGGAACCTCATTAAAAGTAGCACCATTTAATATGTCTGTGGATAAAATTAGTAAGAATGTGCCTGTCATTATTGTCAATAGAGATATGGTTTACAATAATTCTACGAAATACATTCACTTGAAAGATGATATTGATGATAGTATTGAAAAACTAATGACAGATTTGGGTTGGGATTACCCTAAAATTGAAAGAACTTATCCTCCTGGTTGGAATTCAAAGAATAGTACATAAGGCAATAGCGATACTAAAAAAGTGGATGATAATAGTGATGATATAAATAATGATTATAGTTATTCTTCTGGATACTATAATGATCCTCAACCTTATTAAATTGAAAATTAAAATACTTCTACCTCTAATAATTCTAATAAAAATAAAGAGTAAGAGTCTTTTTATAATAAAGAGACTTAATAACTAAAAGAAAAGTTAGATCACTTTTGCATTATGGATAGTTCTTGATTTGACATATATAAAATTAGATTTATTAAAATTAATTCTACATTTAATCAAAAATTTAATTTATTATCCTAATAATTTCTTATAAATGCTTATTACTATTATATTTTATTGATTATTAATCCCTTTAAATGATAAAATCCATTCCCTAACAATAAACAATTTTTATTAATAATCTTCTCTTCCTTTTCAGCCAGTTTAAATTAAAAAAACTTTAAAATGAGTTTATCTTTATACGTTTTTACTTAAAAAATATAAAGATTTTTTATAAATAATTAATGCTAATGACTATAATATAAATTATTTATCCCTTTAAATGATAAAATTCCTTTCTTAACACATAAACCATTTTATTAATAATATTTAATCTCTCTTCCTTTTCATATTATTCAATTACAAATAACTTTGAAATGAGTTTATCATTATTTACTTAAAAAATATAAATGATATTTTAAAAATAAATTTAATAGCGAATATTTACTTTTTTTTTAATTAAGCTGAAATAATAATTTAAATTATTTGTTGATTTTCTAGTATTTTTAAAAATAATAAATTTATTTTAAACAATTTTTATTTTAAAATACATGCTACAGTAGTAAAAGAAATTAACTCTTCATTTAATATGGGAAATAGTTGTTTGTATTATTTATTAGTATTCTCAATATTTAATAGTTGAAAATAATTCATTACTTTAATATTTTGTCAAATTTTAATTTAAAATAAATAAATGAAAAATATTTTTTGAATAAAACATAAAAATTAATTTTGTTCAGAAAAATGAATGCGAAGTATTTAAAAATTTCTGATAAAATATATTAGAAAAGTATTCATTTGAAATTCTAATTAAATAATGAAATTAGGAGGTAAAAATTGATGGGTTTAATCAGTTCTTGATTTCATTCCTTTCCCGCAATTTTCTTTAAAAATTCAAAATTGTTATTGATTTAATTTCAGTAAGAATCTCAAATATTCCTAAGTAAAATAAACAAGAAACTAGTTTTGATTGCTGTTGCAAGAAAACAAGGGGTCTTCTTTAAATAATACAAAAATTGACAAAAGTCACAAGGGGCTATTATAATAAATATAAATTAAAAAAATTGTCATTTTTATAATAATTTAAATCTCTGCGTATTGGAAACAATATGATCGAAAACTTAGAATAAAGTAGTAACGAATAAAAAGATGTTCGTTGCTAAATAGATGGATGTAATTCTACCAATAACCCATAAATATCTAAAGAAACAACTTTACTATGCATTGATTGCAAGAAATTTATTTGCAAATTATGTTGCGCAACCCATGATCCTGATCACACTACAATTGAAAACTCAGATAATATTGGATTACAATAAAATATCATTAAAGAGATTACTAAAAATCCTCTCAACATGGGAAATATTAGTCCTATTTTGTAAACTACGAATTTCAATCAAAGTAACGATTCTAAGATGATCAGCGAAGATACTCTTGCTGACTCAGAAGAAAAGAAAATATAGGAGAGAGATCCCAAGAAACCAGTATTGAATGAACTAAAATATTTTGAGAACGATGAGGATTCGGATGAATCAGATTCAGAGAAAGAAAACTTTGATATGATATTAAGCAATTTAAAAAACAATAATAAAGGTCACTAATAAACAGTAGAAGGATAAAGTGAGAATATTATAAGGCCTAATTTTAATGATATAATAAATGAGAATGACTCAAGTGATAATGACTAAAGTGAATATAATGAAAGTGAGAATGATGATAATGATTTTATCAATATGATGACAACGGTCGGAAAGACACCAAAGACACCTTCAGTAATAACAATGGAAGATACTAATAATGCTTATTCGAAGAGTTCCTTTGATAGTAAAGCAATTTATGTTAATGATGTAAAAAGTAATAATTATTCAAACAGCAACTTCTAAAAACCATATTTTCCATCAACAAACGGCTCTAATTTCTTGCAAGTACCTAAGCCGAATGATTTCAGCAATGTGAAATAAACAATTAATGAAAGCTCTTTCTAAAATAAGATTATTCTGAATGGAAATACAAATCATTTTAACATCCCTATTTATGAAAATTAGGCAAGTTTGTTTGCAAATTAACATTCTTTAACAGAAGTATAAAAATTATTGTTGTCTAAGGTTGAGTACAAGCACCTTTTGGGGCAATTCTACCACGATAACCTACCTCCTAAGAATAAAGTTAGCAAGAAAGCTGCTAAAGTTCTTGGTAAAAAGAAGAGAAAAGCAAAAGATGAACTTGGAGGATTTGAAAATGATGAAAGTATGATTGTTGAAGATGATCCTATTCCTGAGTTAGAAGGGAATATGAAAGAAAATATTTAAAACAATTATGATACAAAATCCCTTAGCGAATTAAAAAATAGATCTAAAAAAATACTAGATTAGATTAAGGCAGATTCTGAAATATTATTTAAAGATATTAAACCCCACATACACTCTTAATAATATTAAAGAGATGAACAGGATAGAATTAATAAATATAAGAAGTATGCCATTGAAGGTATTGAAAGCTACTTTTTATACCTAAAAGATCAATTTTAAATCGAATATGACAAACTTAAGAAATGTAAAAGAAGAGAAAAGTTAAGTAAAATGATGAACAGAATTCTAGAATCTATAGATAAATACTAACATTTCAAAGAACCTAAAGATTTTATTAACTTCATGAATAAAGATTATAAAACCTTCTTCAATTAGATTAAAACTCAACTTTATGAAGTATAAAAGGAAGGAAATGACTTCCCACCTCATTTCCAAATAGTCTATGAAAATCTTTATGACATATTTGCCTCACTATTGAGTTACATTTCTCTAAATTTACCTAATTAAAAGAAATACAGCTAATTTACCCAACCCATTATCTCAATGTATAACTCGAAATGCTTTTTGATTCCTTGCCACTATCCTTCCGTAAATTATTTTTCTTTTTTTGAATCATTCAACTTAACAGTAATATATTATTTAATAACAGAAAAAAGTAATTGGTATTTATGATTGCAGAACTACTGAGATAGAAGAAATTTAATATGATTGTTCCTAAATATAAGAATTCCAAAAATATAGAAACTATTCCTTAGTAAATGATAATGACTTCATCTACTTTATTGGAGGATCTAGTTATATTGAAGAGAAAAATACTTATAATCCAACAAGCAAATGCTTTAAAATGAGCAGACACTCAGGTGAAATCTCAGCTATTAGAGATATGCCTTTTGCAAAGATGAAGTTTGGTATTGCCTTGATGAACAATTCAATCTATACATTTGGAGGTTTATAAACTGCAGAGAAACATCGTACAAATTCATGTGAGAAATATGACATAAATACTAACACTTGGAAGATTCTTCCAGTTATGCAAAAGAATAGAGTTTGCCCTATTGTTTCTTCATTTATTGGAGAAAACTCAAACTAAAAATAATAAATATACATATTTGGAGGTATGGAAGATAAAAATAATATAAGTAACTCAATTGAAGTCTTTGATTAGAAACTAGATATATGGATTGATTTTATTGATAAGCCGGCAAATAGCAGATGCTATATTCCTAAATAGCTAGGATATGCTATCCAAATTAACTTCGAACAGATCTTAATCATTGGAGGTAAAATCAATTTTGTTTTATAATATATTGTTTAACTTATTTATTAACATAGGATTATCTGGCAGAAAGTAAAAACCTTGCTGTAGTATGTAGATTTATAATATATCTAAGAAATCTATATGTAATCTAAGCTTAGACTCTCTCCCTACAGGAATTATGAAAGATCATTATAGTGGATAGCCTGTTATTTATAACAAATCAATTATGTTATTAAACACCTAAGTCAGCTAATACTTCCCTATTTTGAAGCAACTCGAAGGAGTTAGTAACATTGTTAAAATTGGGTTAAACTAATAGGAAATTATAGCCACTCATTGTTACTGATTAATTATGTTTCTATACTAACCTAAATAATTACTTATTATCACAAACCAATCAATCAACCAACAAACCAACCAACCTACCATCACCATTTCTTTATTCTTAACCAACTTGAAATAGACAAATAAATCACTGCCTATATGAAATACTAATTATTATATTAGAATTTAATTTAAATTTAAACAAATGAATAAATAAATAAATCAATCAATCTATTGCTGTAATTATATGTTTTCAAATATATCTTATTGTTTGTTATCCATCCATATCTATCTTTATATATATGTTTTTTTATTAAAATTTAAAACATTTGTTTAAAACCAACTAAAACTCTAATTTACCAATTATTTTATCTTTTATTCTGTTAACTCTATTATTGATAATAATTATATTGTTTAAAAATAAAATCTACTTTTAAAATTATAAATAAATATTTTATAATACTTTAATTAATTTTCAGTAATTTCAGTAATTAATAATGATGAAGGAAGATTTATAGATTTTTTATTAGTCTAGGATAACAGCATTTAATTAACATATGGATATCATATTTAATAAGAATTATCTTAGTAAATACTCAATTTCAAACTATTAATTATAAAAAACATTAATTAGTGATTTCTACAGTTTTTCAAACAAAATAAATTTACAAATAATCAAAAAATAGGTAATTAGTTGGTATGAATAAGTCTAGTATTTTATTTTAACTGATAGGAGCTTTAGTCTTAATGGCAGGTCAATGCTATTCATGTAATAATTAATTCATAAAATATAATCCTTCCTTTAATTATCAAGGAATATTCTTCTTAATAATCTATCATTTATTGACATGACATTTTTAATTTAGAGGAGACTGAAAAGGGAAAACCAGCTTAATAAGAAGATGATGATGAAAATAGTATTGTAGTTTACATACTCTTAGCCATTCTTGGTGCAGGTTTTCTATTCTTCCTTTATAACACTTGGAGATGCCATAGAAATAGATAAATTGATGATGATGAATAGTAATTTAATAAAATCGAATTCTAAGATTAAAAGGAACCATGATTGTAAAATAAAGGAAAATAAAGAAAAATACAATAGATTAAATAATAATTAGGACATATTAATTCCCTAGAAATAATTAGAAAATAAATAAAATAAATATAATTCATTTAAAGTATATGTTTAATTGCTCAAAATTTAATTTTCATTTAATCGCTTTTTATTTTTAATCATCAATATCTTTATTAGATTTCAAATTTAAAGCCACAAAAATAATAGATTTAAATATTTTGTAGTTTTTATGTAAATTATCAAATGATAAAGATTATATTAAATGCGAATTATAACAAATTAATATATTATATTATATAATTTGCAATAGAAAAATAAATATTTTATTATAGAAATTATATAAATTATTATAATATTTATTTTGAATCCTTAAATGTTTAGAACTTTCAGTGTTAATTATTATTTTAAAAAAATGTTGTCTATCCTAAACAATTTATAACTCTAAAAATGATTATAATTGATGGATGATTTGTATTTAAAGATAAATGAATATAATTTTGATAAAAGTAATTATTGATTTAATTTTATTATATTATATTAATTATCAGATAAATAATGAAGATAGATAAATCAATATTATAATATACTTATTAACTTAGTTTAATTACTAATAACTGTAGTAATTTGTATCAGTGAATACTGAATGATAAATTTCATTTGGCTATTAACAACCGTCTTAATTCTTATTTGCTTAGATTCTCCCTTAGCTTTTAAAACAAGCATTACATTTTGTGTCAGTCCAAAAAAATTGAGAGTTACATTCGATGCAAGTAAATGAACCTAAATCAAAGAAATGTGGAGGACATCCTGGTACTTTATCATAGACACAAAGTGATCTTTCTGGACAAGCTAGAGAACAATTAACGCAAGTATTAAGATCCTCATAAAATCTGAAAGAACTACATCCTTCAATTTATCCATAAACACATTATTTATTTTCAGAAATAGAGCAATCAACACAAATATTTTATGAAGAGTCATAAGAGTAATTTCCACAAAAAGATTCATCTTTATTTAAGCATTCCCCTTCTATTGCTATTGAGCAGTCAAAACAAGCTATAGCATCACTTGAATATATGTAATTCTCACATCCAGGTATACTGGTATTTACACATTTTTTATTTTGCGCTTCAGAGCAATCTACACAAGAGTCTGAGTTAGAATTGTAATAATAATACATACAGACACTTTAATTTTTATTTACACATTATCCATTTACTGCAAGAGTGCAATCATAACATCTATAAGTTGACTCTTCAAATTAATAATTCTCACACCCTGTTACGAATTTATTCAGGCAAGATAAACTCATACCTATTGAGCAATCTACACATTTCATTTGTTTCTAATCATATGCAAATGTAGAACACTCTGAATTTTAAGCATTTATGCATTAATTGCCACTAGATAACTAGCAATCTAATTTCCCCCTTACGAAAAGAAGTATTACTAATTAAATGATAAGTATGAATTACATTTTATTACTATTTTATGTTAATTTGTCAAGCATTAGCTCTATTCTTACTTCTACTTAATTTTATATAAAAAAATTCGTTAATTTAAAATTGTGTTATTGATTAACAACATTAGAAAAAGAAAAATAGTCCAAACCTCTAAAATAATAAATAAAATTTGATAATTTTGAAAAAGATTAATATTAAAATAGATAGGTTTAAACCTTACTATAATTTAATATATTCAAAGATACACAAAATATATTTTTGGATAAGCCGAAAAGTTAGTTAATTAGTTAGGAATATTTAAAAAATAAAAATTTACATAATTTTAGAGTTGATAAAAATTAAGGTGTTTTGAAAGTAGTTAAAGCAGATTAGAATGTAGTATGTATACAATAAATTAATTAATTAAGTATTCTAATATAAAAATAGATTTGTTAAGAAGTATCGCTATCAGTTAGTAAGTAAGTAAACAAATAGATAAGTTGCACTATAATCAATACTATGAGAGCCTTTATTTTTAGTATAGATTTTTTTCCCTTTCAGCAATTCTCTATAACTGTAGACTAATAGATTCAACTTCTCGTTATTTAGCATCTAAATCTTATTTCATAGAGTCTTTATCACTTTCTAATTACCTAACTTGATTTCCAAGCTTTTATATTTTGAAATTAAGTTCTCTCTTCTCTCTTTCGTATTTGTTAGATAATTCTTTGATACTTTCTTCTCTTACATCATCCATTTCTTTTTTAAAATTGATTTCTAGATCTTCCATCTAATCTTTCATTAACCTATTTAATTCAAAGAAAACATTTATAAGAGTTTTATTTAATTTAACTTACTATTTAAGATGATTTGCTCTCGAAAGATCGTCTTATAATCTTTTAATTTTTGTTTCAAATTCAATATTTTACATTTTTGCTTAACTCAAGTTTGTTTCTGCCGTTTACAGAGTAACAATATAATGCGATTTTATGCTATCATTTTATTTTTCCTATTATTATATCTTTTTAAATTGTTGAGAATACTTATTTTCTAGGGCAGAGTATTGAGTTTAAATTGCTAGAAAAGTATTGGAAATTTAATCATTTTTATTCATGAGGATATTGACTTAGCTCTCTAAGTCTAATATTCTCTCTTAATAAACTTTGTTCTAGAGAGATAAACTATCCACTTATTTATCTTTTTCTTCCACTTGTTAGATGAGTTCTATCTTTTCATTCTTAATTTTACTTGCAATTTGTGGTAATTCTTCTTTAAACTAATTTAATTCTTATTTCTTTTGTTCATAATTATCAGTTAAATATTTAAACTCATCCAACAATCTTTTATGCTTAGTCTCTATTTGCACTATTTAATTTTCATAGTTTTATTCAATCTTTCTATATTTCTAATCATTTTCTTCCTTCTCTTCTGTTAATTGTCTTTATAATTTATCTCTTTGACTCTCCAACTATTTGTTAGTAAGTAAGATTAAATTAAAAATCATTTTTGTGAAAGAAAAAAGATGAATTACCTTTAAGACTTTGTCTTTTAGGTTAGCTATTTCAATTTGATTATTTTCATTAAGTTTTTGCAGCTCCAAAATAGTAGAATCAAAGTGAATTCTCTCTTATTATTTTAATCTTGATTCTTACTGAGCTTAGCTAATTTAAAGATTTAGTTTATTAACTTAATCTTTAAGCTGGAGGATTTCTTATTGAGATTATTCTAATTCTTTCAAATTTAATTAAAATTATTCATTGGAGTCAGTATCTTTGAATGTAATCTAAGCTTTTAAGTCCTCAATTTGAGATTTATATCTGTTTATTTCTTATTAAGTAACCTTTTCTTTTAACTCATAAACATCTTGAGTTTCTTTTAAGAAGTTCTCCCTCTCCTCTTCAAATTGATGCAAATTATTTTAAATCCTCTCGAATTACATCTATTCCTACTCTCTTTCATAAAGTAATTTATCCTTTTCTAATAATAATTCTTAATTGTACTCGCTTTTTTCTTTAACAGCATCGTTTAGAGTATCATTTAATATAATTAGCTAATCTATTTTCTCACACAATCCAGCAGTTTTATTTTTTAATTCTTCTATCTCATTTAAATATTACATCTTTTCTTATTAATATTTTTAATTTTCTAGACATTTTTATAAAATAGCTTATTCCTGTTAATTCCTAGAGAAATCTTAATTTTCAAATAATGCTTTATATTACTCTTCGTAAAATTATGCTTTATTCTTTTCTTCTATTAGCTATCATTTAATAAAAAATAATGAATTATTGAATAAATCAATAAATAAAGAGTATAAATCGTTTAATAAAGTATTATACCTATTTTTTAAGTAAAACTTGTTCATTAGCTAACTTTTCAGTTTACTAGGAATACATTTTGATTTCTTCTAGCTTTTAGCTAATTTAAATTTCTGTTTCTTTAAGTAGATTTTCTTTTTCTCTTTTGTAGCTCTCTTTTAGTTAGGAAATTTTATTTTCCTTCATCTCTAACTATTCCTTATCTAATTCAATGATTCTCTTCATATCTTGAATGACATCAGAGTTTTCCATCAGCTATTTATTCTTCATTATTTAATTCTCTTCAATTGTCTTTAAATTTATAGCAATAAAGTTAATTAAATTATTTCTTTCTTTGAAAAAAATATACTTACTTATTTTGTTGTCTTAAGTTATTCTACATAAAATTCTAATGGAGCTAACTGAGCTATCTTTTCCTGTATTAATTTATTTTCATCAAGAAGCACTTTCATTTTTACTTTAAAGCTATTGTTCTCAGTTGTTAATTAATCTATCAAAACATTTTTTTCATTAACAATATTAGATATAGCTTCATTTAGTTTCTCTTCAGTAAATTACTCTTATTGAAATACAATTTCCTCCTACAGCTATTTGTTCTATTCTTAAATATCTCTCAATTACTTTTCTAATTGCTTGATTTAACCATTCTTTTTATCTATCATCTCTTAATATTTTTGAATCGAACTTTCATTTTTCTACTATTCACCTTCCCTGATTTTATTAAGTATTATTTAATATCATTTTTAAATCATATAAAACATTTAATTCTAAAAATATAAACTAAAAATTATTATTTTTATAAAGTTACTTAGAATGAAAGTACTCGATTTATTATTGCTTGTCCTCTAGCATTTTAAGTAAAGTGGTATTCTCATTTGTCAGAATTTAAATTTTAACTTCCAATTTATCAAATATTTCCCTGTATTCTTCTGCTTATTCACATAGATTTTCATTTTCTTAGTTCAGTTAAGTGTATTGCTTCATTTATCTTAAATTGCAGTTAACCTTTTCATTCAATTTTTCATAATCGCTTGCTAGTTTTGCATTTTATTAATTAAGTTGCTCATTCTCTTTAACTAACTTATCAATTCTCTATAAAAATGATGCTTCTTAGCTGCTATTAGATTTAAGATCATCTATTTCCAATTATTTTGTGGCTATCATCCTCAAGAGTTAGGATCTGTCTGTTTGTAACTCTATTATCTTTTGTTCATACTAGTTATTTTTATTTTAAGATTTGGTTGCTGTGTTAATCATATTTTAAAGATTCCTTTCGGATAGGATTTCTCTTGTTTAATCTAATGAACCATTTGAACTGGAAGTATCTGTATGTATTAATTAAGTTTTAGATAAATCATTTACATTTTCTTTAATTTATTTTTGGATATTTTCATCTATATTCATTAATTGATTAATACTACTTCTTAAAATCTAGTTTTTGTTAACTAATTATTATTTTCCATCTTACAATTTTATATTCGATTAAGGCAATAAGACATTGCGAGGAAGTAGAAGTGGTTATTAATTAGATTAAATGAAAGTGCTTTACTTTGGAGAGAAGTTTTTGGCTACTCTGGAAGAATCGATCTACTGCTATTATATTTATTAGGGCTGCTACTAAATCTATTATGAAGAGTTCAAAATATTACCTTTTTAACTAAATGAAAAGTTATTTGGTGTATGCTACTATACCTTTTCTTTTATGAAAATTTAATTGAACTTTTTATTCTATTCATCTATCTTCTTTTATGTCTCGTGGTCTAAATAGACTATGTTATTCGTGCCATTATTAATTATAGGAGGATTTGAGAAATTATCAATGTTATTAGTTTTTATATTTAATATAGATGGCTATTGGATACTATTATTGTTTACATTCAAAGGATTAGCCATATTTTTTACTTAGCTTACTTATTTCCCAAACGAAGAAGATGGTCTCAAAGATTATTTATTTTACAAAACCTATTAAGCAGGATTTTCATTTGCTAGAATTCTAATTTAGTTTAAACCTTTTGAATTAGATTAAGGACTCATTTACATTATTCCTTAATTATTTTAAGGAATATTGTTCATCTATGTATTTTAAGGGGATAGCTACCTTATAGGGGAAGCTTAGTTGAGATTATTGCCGTTTGATATCAAAGAAATGCCAGAAATCTAAACACTTTTAGCAGTACTAGGCTCCGAAGCAGTATAATTTAAAATTGAAGAATTGATGGAAGGAGAACCTTATTTATTGTCCCTAGGAGAGGGAGAAAAGGAATTACCAGTCTATCTCTATTTCGAAACAGCTGTTGGTGAATAACATATATAATTTGTAGGGATTTATTTCTGCTGCATTTCTTTGAAAATATTCTATCTTTCCTTTGATTTAATTAAATAGTCAAATATTTATTATTAGTAGATTGAATGAATTTTAATTAAATTGTTTGATTGATTGATTGATTAATTGACTGATTGATCAACGATAACATTATTAACATTCAATCAATTATCTGAAAAAGATTAATTTACTGATTCTACATACATTAATATAAATTAACACATAGATTAATTGAATCTAGTTAGTTTCTTAACAAAATATAGGTCAATAGATAGATAGATAGTTAAACTTCTATTTGCTCGTTAATTCTTTCAATTTTATATCCTCATAAGATTTATTAGTTTTTATGTTGGTTTTGACATTACTTACCTTTTTCAAATTTACTTATTGATTGATCTAAGTCTTAAATAAATATTGATAAATTACATTACCATTCATTCATTCATTTAACTTAATAATTTAAATTTAAATATAATAAAATAAGAAAGTGTTTACAGTATTTAAGTAAATAGTATTTATTTTATTATTAATTGAAATAGTTATTTAATTAATGTTAATTCTAAATATGTAACAATCATTTTATATATTTGATGTTATTAAAGATTTTATAAAATTTATGATGTATGCAATTAATTAATTAAGTAACAAAAAAGATATTCATTATGAACCATTTCTTATCAATTGTGTCTTTAAATTTTTTAAAAACGCAATCTATCACTAAATTATATTTTTGGAATTATTATTGAATTGATTAAATAAATAAATAATCATCAATCACATTCTACTTGAGAATCAATATTTATGGTAATATAATTATAAGTTACCAATTTCATGAGGCACATTAATTTTGAGCTATTAAAACATGTTATTTTATACAAGAGAATGAGAGATAATAGCAATAGGATTATTATTTTAATTATTGTCATGATTTTGAATATCTCTTAACGCAGACAGAGATCTTTATTTGAAATAGTAGAAATCTTCAAGTGGTTGAGGGAAAATTTGGAAAAGGAGTTCTTTGATAAATAATGGGTCTAAATCTATGTCTCTAAGATTGTATTGTTCTTTTATTATGTTTTCTTACCATCTCAGATTAAAATATTTAGTTGTATTAAAATTGAGTCCTAATGTTTTTGCTTCATCTACTTGTACTATGAATTTTTATTAATCAAAGATATCTGAATCTTTTTTAAGCATTTCTCCTAGGTTCTAATGCACATAAAAAGTAATAGATTCCTTTTAAGGGTGGTTTTTAAATAATTCAACACATGTTTAGAGTGCTCTAGCCATTGGAGAGACAAAAACGGTAGAGAATTAAATTTTATTAGTTTTATTTTATTTTAATTCGCATTATTTTATTCCATAATCATGCAGCTCAGAATCGATAAATTAATTGCTATCTTAGAATAATCTAAATCTAAAGTGTTATTTTATAAATCTGTCTCTCAGCATTTCCTTGTGCTTCTCATAGAAGTAGTTAATTTTAGAAAAGGCATGTCTAATAAATACAATATTAAACTCATTTTAATAATTTCCTAAATCCTCTTCATCCATTACAAGTCCTATCTCTTTTAAGTCTTTTTACATGTATTCCTCTTGGTTAAAGTTAGGATTCTAAACTGTTTCTTATAAGTTTTATATTTTTTCATTTTCCAATTAATCGCAAATATTCTAGTAAACTGATTAGTTGATTCTATAAGAATTGTGTCGCAATCTATTCTTTATTTTTTATATAGTTGCATTTTTTATATCTCCATCATCTTATGGTTCATTCCTTTCTTAAAATTAGTGGTTTAAGTATTTATTTTCATTATTCTCTTCTTAAATTCGTCTATTTGAGAAATTATTGAAATTCCTTCTTCCTGAATTATTATATTGATAGCTATCCCTACTATTATAGCAATACCCTCCTTATTGACAATCTTATTAATACTAAGTATCTAATTACTCCTTAAAATGAGGCACTTCTATCTGCTCGCTTTTGGCATCAGAGAACTTGCTCACCCTATTTGATTTATTACTAGCTCTTGGTATTCTTGATGAAGAATTTGCTAATTCATGAAGATTGAATTTGCTTCTATTTTGTCTATTTGACTGCTACATTTAATTAAATTATCGAATTATATTTATTATATACTCACATATAAGTCTTTATACAATTTTATATAATAACTATTCAAAATTATACTTTAAATAAATCAACTTATTTAGTTTAGATTCAATCTTCAAAACCTTCTTTACTGTCCTAAATAATGTATATCTAAATATAGGAATTAATATTGATAGAAGATAAATATTATCGCAAATAAAAAATATTAATCAGCCTTTCTTTTTATAGTACACGCATGCATGAATACATACATAGAGTATTCAAAATATTAAATTAATAAAGTAAATATTATTAAAAATTAAGACACCAACTTACAATAGTATTTATTCCTAAGTGTATAAAAATATTTATTGGAGTTTAATTTCTATTTGGACAAATTAATTCCACACCCTTAGATTTATATACATTAAACTCTACTTTTTTAGTAATGTAGAAAATTCTCATTTATTTAAAACAACATCCCCACCCCCTACATACAAAAAATACATCTCTCTCAATAAAAATAGTGAGAAAATTCTATAAAATTTTATTTCTAATTATATATTAATACACAAGAACAAAAATTAGCTACTCATTATCATGAAATATAAATGTATTGTTTTTTTTAATTCAAATTTTAATTATTTATTAGAAGTAACAAAATCAAATTATTTAATCTAAGAGCCAGATGCTTTAAATTATTTGTTCGTATTAATCCATTTATTTAAATTAATAATTTATTTCTTATTAAATATCTATCTTTCATTAGTTAATTCACCATTCTCTATCAAATTAATAATTAAAAAATATTAAATTAAATAAATAATATTTATTAGTTTTTACCTTAACTCTTTCACCACTAATCTCTTTATTCTCATTATTTAAGATTCTATAACCTTTAAATTCTCTAATCTTTTATTTTAAATATTTAAAAGTTAATTTAATAAAAAATTATAAAATAGATACTTTAATAAACAAACCTTATCAAATAATATAAAATTTTACCTTAAATAAAGAGTTAATTTAGTAAGTAATGAGCAATTTTCTAAAGCAGACCCTAAACCACAAGCACATTGATCTCCAATACTATTGTCTCTATTATATTTAAAGAATTAAGTTAAAAAAAATAACATAGGAAAGAGAATAAATTTGTGTTGAAAAGTGGAAGAAAATAAAATCATATAAAATTTTACTATAAATAAAGAGTTAATGTAGTAAGTTATGAGCAATTTCCTAAAGCAGACCCTAAATCACAAGTACCTTGATCTTCAATTCTATTACTCCTATTAAATTTAAAGAATTCAGTAAAAAATTAAAATAGGAGAGAATAAATTTGTGTTGAAAAGTGAAAGAAAATAAAATCATATAAAATTTTACTTTAAATCAAGAGTTAATGTAGTAAGTTATGAGCAATTTCCTAAAGCAGTCCCTAAACCACAAGCACCTTGATCTCCAATTTTGTTATAGCTTTTATATTTAAAGAGTTAAATAAGAAATAAAATAGGAGAGAGAATAAATTTGTGTAGAAAAGTAGAAGAAAATAAAGTCATATAAAATTGTACCCTAATTAAAGAGTTAATGTAGTAAGTTATGAGCAATTTCCTAAAGCAGTCCCTAAACCACAAGCGCCTTGATCTTCTATGCTATTTTCACTATTATATTTAAAGATTTAAGTGAAAAAATAAAATAAGAGAGAGAATAGATTTGTGTTGAAAAGTGGAAGAAAATAAGATAAAATAAAATTTTACTTTAAATCAAGAGTTAATGTAGTAAGTTATGAGCAATTTCCTAATGCAGACCCTAAACCACAAACACCTTGATCTCCAATGCTATTTTAACTATTATATTTAAAGAGTTAAGTAAAAAAATTAAATAGGAGAGAGAATAAATTCGTGTTGAAAAGTGGAAGAAAATAAAATAATATAATTTTACAATAAATAAAGAGTTAATGTAGTAAGTTATGAGCAATTTCTTAATGCAGACCCTAAACCACAAACACCTTGATCTCCAATTCTATTTTAGCTATTATATTTAAAGAGTTAAGCAAAAAAATAAAATATGAGAAAGTATAAATTTGTGTTGAAAGTAAAAGAAATAAAATAATATAATTTTACAATAAATAAAGAGTTAATGTAGTAAGTTATGAGCAATTTCCTAAAGCAGACCCTAAACCACAAACACCTTTATCTCCAATTTTATTATAGCTTTTATATTTAAAGAGTAAGTAAAAAAATAAAATAGGAGAGAGAATAAATTTGTGTTGAAATGTGAAGAAAATAATATAATATAAAATTTTACTTTAAATCTAGAGTTAATGTAGTAAGTTATGAGCAATTTTTTAAAGCAGTCCCTAAACCACAAGCGCCTTGATCTCGGATTTTATTATTGCTTTTATATTAAAAGAATTAAATAAAAAAATAAAATAGGAGAGAGAATAAATTTGTGTTGAAAAATGAAGAAAATAAAATAATATAAAATTTTACAATAAATAAAGAGTTAATGTAGTAAGCTATGAGCAATTTCCTAAAGCAGATCCTAAACCACAAGCACCTTCATCTCCAATTTTATTAAAGCTTTTATATTTAAAGAGTTAAGTAAAAAAATAACATAGGAAAGATAATAAATTTGTGTTGAAAAGTGGAAGAAAATAAAATAAAATTTTACTATAAATAAAGAGTTAATGTAGTAAGTTATGAGCAATTTCCTAAAGCAGACCCTAAATCACAAGCCCCTTCATCTCCAATTTTATTATAGCTTTTATGAATAAATTTGTATAGAAAAGTGTAAGAAAATAAAATCTGATAAAATTTTACTTTAAATCAAGTGTTAATGTAGTAAGTTATGAGCAATTTCCTAAATCAGTCCCTAAACCAAAAACACCTTGATCTCCAATTTTATTATTGCTTTTATATTAAAAGAATTCAGTAAAAAATTAAAATAGGAGAGAATAAATTTGTGTAGAAAAGTGGAAGAAAATAAAATCATATAAAATTGTACCTTAATTAAAGAGTTAATGCAGTAAGTTATGAGCAATTTCCTAAAGCAGACCCTAAACCACAAGCACCTTAATCTCCAATTTTATTTTTGCTTTTATATTTAAAGAGTTCAGTAAAAAAATAACATAGGAAAGAGAATAAATTTGAGTTGAAAAGTGGAAGAAAATAAAATCTGATAAAATTTTACTTTAAATCAAGTGTTAATGTAGTAAGTTATGAGCAATTTCCTAAATCAGTCCCTAAACCACAAACACCTTGGTCTCCAATTTTATTATTGCTTTTATATTAAAAGGATTAAGTAAAATAATAAATTAGGATAGAGAATAAATTTGTAGAAAAGTAGAAGAAAATAAAATATAAAATTGTACCTTAATTAAAGAGTTAATGCAGTAAGTTATGAGCAATTTCCTAAAGCAGACCCTAAACCACAAGCACCTTGATCTCCAATACTATTTTGACTATTATATTTAAAGAGTTAAGTAAAAAAATAAAATAGGAGAGAGAATAAATTTGTGTCGAAAAGTGTAAGAAAATAAAATAATTTTAAATTGTACTCTAATTAAAAAGTTAACTTAGTAAGTTATGAGCAATTTCCTAAAGTAGACCCTAAACCACAAGCACCTTCATCTCCAATTTTATTAAAGCTTTTATATTTAAAGATTAAAGAAAAAAAATAACATTGGTGAGAAAGTAAATTTGTGTTGAAAAGTGTAAGAAAATAAAATCATATAAAATTTTACTTTAAATCTAGAGTTAATGTAGTAAGTTATGAGCAATTTCCTAAAGCAGACCCTAAATCACAAGCACTTTTATCTCCAATGTTGTTGTTGCTTTTAAATTTAAAGAAATTTTTGAAATCAATAAAAAATGTCTGACAAATTTTACCTATAATTGAGTGTCAATTTATTTGCTAAAGTATTTTGTTGAATAAACTTTTAATTGATAAAAAATAAATTTTATAATATTATTTGGATAATAAGGTATTTACATTTTTAAATTAATCTTCTATCATTTTTTATTATAGAATATTTTTCTTTGCTATTGTATTCCAAACAAATTAAAATTAAAATGTTCAATATTTGATAAAAATAAATAAAAGAATATGTATTGTCTTCTATAAATTAGGTTCAAAATTGAAACTTTCAAACTAATCAATATTATGAATTTATAATATAAATAATGGGAATAAGAAAAAATAAAAATGGATATGGGAAGGTTGAACCCACTAGATCAGAAATAAACATTAATTATATTTTTATATAAATATAAGTAGATTCATTGAAATTTCATTTTAAAAAATTATGTGCTTTTCATAGAATTTTTTAAAATAGGAAATTTTAAGATTATTTTTTATTGAAATTAAAAGAATTAGATCAATTTTTTGAAGAGAGAGCAAGGAGTAAGCTCAAATGAGGAGATAATAGCCTCAATTACATTGAGATCTATGATTCAGCAAATAAAAGCAGATTTAAACAAATAAATATCGATAAATATATATTATTATAATTTATGAAAAGAAAATATTTAGATTTATTTAATATGCTTAATGATAAGATAATTACTTATTTTATGAAAGATAGATACATGATAAAAATTTAAACAATAATTAATAGTAATTATTATTAATTTTTAAATTGTTTTTAAAAAGGCAGGAAGTATTAATTTTAATTAATTCTTCTATTATTATAATATCACCAATCGATATATGTTAACAATTTATTTTAAATAATAAGCTTTTTAAATTTATTTTTTATTATAGGTTAAAGAGGTTCATTAATCGTATTCCTACTGCTATGAATTTCTATTTCTTGTAATTATTGTAATTTAGATAAAATATTTATCATATTTATGAATTATTCTGGATATTACTCTCTGATAGAGATAAATGCTACTTTTAATATGTATAGTGATTTTAATTCACAAATCTTCTCAGAAAGTAAATCATATTCTTTCTTATCTTCATTGCTAAAAGAGAGCTAACATTTTATTTTTAAAATTTAGGTATTTTACCAATATGGGATGACATCACAGAATTATTAATATGTTTCTTAACTAATTTCACCTTTAAAACTAATATTGATATCAGTAAAATTAAGCAATTTAAGGGTATTATAAATTTCTGATTCACTAGTAATATTATTCTTTAACTATAATTCTATAGGAATGCTTTTATTAATAGATTTGAAAAATTCACAACCAATCATTTGAATTTCCTATTAAGATTTTATGGTTATATCATAACCTGTTTGCTTAAACTCTATTTAATCTTTTTAAATTTTTATTTTTAAAATATTTTTATTTACTGTCTTATTAAAGATTATGGCAAACTTACTTTTTAAAACTATTTGACTTTATTATTGTACTATTTTAATAAATATTTTTTTTAAATTCTTTAATTCAGACAACTATTCTAAGAAACCTCCAACATTTTCTGAATCGATTTAATTATTTTCATCAATTTCCATTTTTAATTTAATCAAATTATTAAGCTATATTAGTGATTTAATTACTTCAATTCCTCCAAAAGAGTTACTGTAATTATTTTTACCTATTTATAATTTAAGTTTATCTAAACGTTTCATGTTAAATAAGAACCTTCCAAGTTGAGGAGTTTAGTTATCATAAATATCAGTTGCTAACTCACTTAACATAAAATTTAATTTTACTAAATTATTAAGGTTCTTCAACCCATTTTCTATTGAAATCACTCCTTATTAGCTAAAACTTTAATTTTATTCAATTTTGATTTCACATTTTTTTAAATTTTTTAAAATAGATAAAGATTTTCCAAGACTTACTGCTCCTTAATCAGATAAAGGGATATTCAATTTTAAATGATAAAGATTTTTTAAATATGAAATTCCTTCCATTAAAAGATAATCAGAATCAAAAGAGTTTTAGATGTTTAGAAAAAGGAATTGAATATTTGATGTATATTTAAATCCTTCATTGATTTATTCTATAGTATTTCTTTCAATTTTTATATTACTTATAGTTAGAAACAATTCATTCAGTCTATTTAATTTTGAGAATTCATTAAAAAGATCTAAGTTCAAAGACTAGGGATCTAATTAAAGAGATTTAATTTATAAGTTTAGTCTGCTTAAATACTTTAAATTACTGACTTGAGAGAACTAATTTTAATTTATCTAAACATTTAAGTTAATCTATGTGACTTAATTATTATATTCATTTAATATATCACCCTTTGGCTTATTTTTTTACAAATCCATTAATTCTTAATCAATATTTTCATATTCTTAAGAATCATTGTTTTCTAATTCATCTAAACTCTTTTAATTTTATTTTGAAGAAATTGAGATTTTATTTAATTTATCCAAACCTAAAGAGCTATCAAATATTTAATTTCCAATAATCCCTTTAATTTATAATTTTATTTTTTTCAAATTTTTAAGTTGACTTACCATTAATGATAAAAATCTTTCGCCTTTTTGAGTAATTTTAGATTCACAATTTAACTCAAGTTTTAATACCCTCAAATTTGATAAGCTATTAAGAGCTAATGCAAACCTATAAGCCCCAATATCAGTCAACTCACCTGATTTACAATTTAGGCTTAGTTTAGTAAGATTTATTAATTCTTTTATACCGTAAGAATAAAATAATAAAGGATCTTCTTTAGAAAAAGCTTCTTTTAAATCTTCTATTTTCAGTACTTATAAATGCTAAAGATGAAAACAAGCTGCACTAAATTATTCATTTTACAAATTAGATAAATCAAGGAGAATTTTTAAATGCAATGATTATAATTTTGTGCTTTTTTTTAAAGCAGATAAGATTTATATCAGCCCTTAAGAATTAATGTCCTATTAAATATAAAAAAATAAGGTTTCTATGCTTTTTAGATTGGTGATAGAATCAGCAAGACTGTTAACATTATAGTTATTTTATAAGGTGATATATAAATATAATATTTTGATATTTTCTAAATATTTTAAGATATGAATTATTTCAAATTCGTATTACTAAAGATAAGCTGTTTATAAACCTATAGTTAATTTGTTTAAACTTTTTAAACTTTAAAATGCTTCAATAAATTCTTCTATTGCTTTTTAATCATTCAAGTTTTACATTTATATATTAAGCTTAAATTGATCTAGTTTAGTAATTTTTTTCAAAAGAGAGGAAATAACATTAATATTTTAAAAATCGTTTGGCCAATTGTAAAAATATTTCCCTAGTTATAGACCTAAAGTTTGTACATTAATTAAATATTCCATAGAACCAAAGAGAAGAGGATAGTCAAAATACTAAGCTCTATCGAGTATTTAAATAACTATATGCTTTAATGAAGTAAGAAATCTTATATTATAAAGTAGTAAAGAACAATCAATTACTTATCTATTATATCTATAAGGATAAAATATGCATATAAAGGTCTCTAGTTTATTTAAATGTTCTAAGGACTCTCCAAGCTTTCTAAATCCGAACTAACTTATATAACTAATTAGATTAAGACATAATTTGTTAAGATTACTCTTACTTTTAATAGCTTCGGAAAGATCTATAATAAATTCATCATAAAATCTAAAGTAAGTTTCTCCTAAAGTTAAATTTAATTCTATGATATTAGAAAGTTATTTTAAGCATTAACCTATCATAATTTAATTATCTTTTGTTTTAATTAAGCTATCTTTCAAACCTAATGAGTATTTAGTAAGATTATTTAATCCTCCAAGAAATTTGAAATATAATTCGGCATCATCTATGATTAATTATTCTTCTAAAGAGTTTAGTTATAGTTCCTCTAAGAGTTTCAAATTACTTATATTGAAGTATAATTAATTTACTTAAGAATTATTTAAAATAAGCAGTTAGTCAATATCAAAGTCAATTATAAGAATCTTTAATTTTTAAAGTTGACTTATAGAATAAATGAACTTATCTATCCAATAAGTACCAGAATCATTCTTATTTAAAAGAATTTATAGCTTCTAGAGATTCTTTAATAAGCTGATTTGATCAAAAAGCTCTAAAAATTCTGAATCATGATAATCATAGAAATTCAATGAAAAGGTTAATTCTTCTAATTATTATAATTGATGTAGATCACTCCAAACAGATATATTCTCTTACACAATATTATTGGTGATATCTACAAATTGCAATTAAATTTTAGCAAGATATTTAAGTCCTTTTATTGAATTTATAACATATTTTATAGATTACTTATTGAAAAAGTTATTATTCTATATTTAAATAACCAACTCTTTTAATTTAGATAAATGAGATATAGAATTTGCCAAAGTTATTAATCCTGAGTTATCAAGGTAACATTAAGATCCAATATTAATTGTTAATTTAGTAAGATTTACTAGCTTTTGGATAGAATTAGAGATTAGTAAATATCCCATTTCAAATAGAATACAATTCTTTTTTACTAAAATCTCTAATTCTTACAAGTGTACTAGTTTACCTAATGAATTTTCAATGGCTTAGAGATAGGATTTTTCTTAGCCTTTTACATGATTAATATTAAGCTTTAACTAAGATTCACTATATGATTACAAATAATCAGATAATTAGCTTTCAGAATAGTTCTTAATTTTTATCATTTTAATTCTTTTAATTTAATTTATAATATTTTATTTTATACAAAAAGTTGTATTCTTATTTTTCTTTTTTATTTTCTTTATGAATTTAATTTAATTTCTGATAAAACTTAAATAAATAAAATTTAAAGTGTCTATCTAATTAAAGATTAATGTTAATTTAATGTTAATAAATATAATTATTAATCATTTTTCTATGCATCAATTTAAATGGTATAAAAATTAGATGATGAATTTAATTTCTCAAAAATATTATTTACTTTACTTATTTTAACAGAGAAATGAGCTTAACTTTTTGCTTAAATTTTGAAAGCTTATTATTAGTTAAGTAAAAATTACATAACTTTTGAAAGCTTAACATTAGTTAAATTAAAAATGTTAACCTTATTTAAATGTAATTGAATTAAATTTTTTCATAAATTTATTAAAATAAAGCTGTTAAAAATACAATTGATAGAGTTGATTTAAAATCACTATTTATCGACACTTATAGATATTTATCGATAAATTATCGGATTAAATTATATATTTTTTTATCAATAATATATCGATAATATATATCGATAAATTTTTTTAAATTAAAAATATCGAAAATAAAAAATAATTTAAGCAACACTTTTTATTGTAAACTGTTTACAAAAATTATTCATATAAAGATACAGAACAAAAATTAGCTACTCAATGTCATGAAATATAAATATATTGTTTTTTTTATTTTCAAATTTTAATTATTTATTAGAAGTAACAAAATCAAATAATTTAATCTAAGAGCCAGATACTTAAATTGTATGTCTGTATTAATCCATTTATTTAAATTAATAATTTATTTCTTATTAATTATCTATCTTTCATTAGTTAATTCACCATTCTCTATCAATTAATATTTTAAAAACAATAAATTATGTAAATAATATTTATTAATTTTTACGTTAACTCTTTCACCACTAATCTCTTTATTCTCATTATTTAAGATTATATAACCTTTAAATTTTTTGATCTTTTATTTGAAATATATAAAAGTTAATTTAATAAAAAATTATTAAATGGATACTTTAATGAATTGTCAAACCATATCAAAAAATATAAAATTTTACCTTAAATAAAGAGTTAATGTTGTAAGATATGAGCAATTTCCTAAAGCAGACCCTAAACCACAAGCACCTTAATCTCCAATACTATTGTCCCTATAATATTTAAAGAGTTAAGTAAAAAAATAATATAGGAGAGAGAATAAATTTGTGTTGAAAAGTGAAGAAAATAAAATCATATAAAATTTTACTATAAATAAAGAGTTAATGTAGTAAGTTATGAGCAATTTCCTAAAGCAGACCCTAAACCACAAGCACCTTGATCTCCAACGCTATTTTCACTATTATATTTAAAGAGTAAAGTAAAAAAATAAAATAGGAGAGAGAATAAATTTGTGTGTTGAAAAGTGGAAGAAAATAAAATAATATAAAATTTTACTTTAAATCTAGAGTTAATGTAGTAAGCTATGAGTAATTTCCTAAAGCAGACCCTAAACCACAAACACCTTGATCTCCAATCCTATTTTGACTATTATATTTAAAGAGTTAAGTAAAAAATAAAATAGGAGAGATAATAATTTTGTGTTGAAAAGTGGAAGAAAATAAAATCATATAAAATTGTACCTTAATTAAACAGTTAATGTAGTAAGATATGAGCAATTTTTTAAAGCAGTCCCTAAACCACAAGATCCTTCATCTCCAATTTTATTATTGCTTTTATATTTAAAGAATTAAGTAAAAAAATAACTTAGGAGAGAGAATAAATTTGTGTTGAAAAGTGAAGAAAATAAAATCATATAAAATTTTACAATAAGTAAAGAGTTATTGTAGTAAGTTATGAGCAATTTCCTAAAGCAGACCCTAAACCACAAGCACCTTGATCTCCAATCCTATTTTGACTATTATATTTAAAGAGTTAAGTCAAAAAATAACATAGGAAAGAGAATAAATTTGTGTTGAAAAGTGAAGAAATAAAATAAAATTTTACAATAAGTAAAGAGTTATTGTAGTAAGTTATTAGCAATTTCCTAAAGCAGACCCTAAACCACAAGCACCTTGATATCCAATTTTATTATTGCTTTTATATTTAAAGAGTAAAGTAAAAAATAAAATAGGAAACAGAATAAATTTGTGTTAAAAAGTGTAAGAAAATAAAATAAAATTTTACAATAATTAAAGAGTTAATGCAGTAAGTTATGAGCAATTTCTTAAAGCAGTCCCTAAACCGCAAGTACCTTGATCTCCAATTTTATTATTACTTTTATATTTAAAGAGTTAAGTAAAAAAATAACTT
>JH651287.1:184965-231592 GCA_000260095.1 Tetrahymena borealis | reverse complement strand
AAAGAGTTAAGTAAAAAAATAACTTAGGAGAGAGAATAAATTTGTGTTGAAAAGTGTAAAAAAATAAAATCATATAAAATTGTACCTTAATTAAAGAGTTAATGAAGTAAGTTATGAACAATTTCCTAAAGCAGTCCCTAAACCACAAGCACCTTCATCTCCAATTTTATTATTCCTTTTTTTATTTAAAGAGTTAAGTAAAAAGTAAAATAGGAGAGAGAATAAATTTGTGTTGAAAAGTGTAAGAAAATAAAATCATATAAAATTTTACTTTAAATCTAGAGTTAATGTAGTAAGTTAAGAGCAATTTCCTAAAGCAAACCCTAAACCACAAGCACCTTTATCTCCGATGTTATTGTTGCTTTTAAATTTAAAGAAATTTTTGAATAAATAAAAAATATATGACAAATATTTACCAATATTTAAGTGCCAATTTATTTGCTAAAATATTTTGTTGAATAAACTTTTAATTGATAAAAAATAAATTTTTTTAATATTATTTGGATAATAAGGTATTTACATTTTTAAATTAATCTTCTATCATTTTTTATTATAGAATATTTTTCTTTGCTTTTGTATTCCTAACAAATTAGAATTAAAATGTTCAATATTTGATAAAAATGAATAAAAGAATCTGTATTGTCTTTTATAAATTAGACACAAAATTTAAACTTTCAGACTAGTCAATATTATGAATTTATAATATAAACCATGGGAATAACAAAAAAATATATATGGATATGGGAAGGTTGAACCCACTAGATCAGAAATAAACATTAATTATATTTTTATCAAGTTAAAAATGTGATTCATTATTGATATTTAATGAAATTAAAATAATAATTTTCATAATATAATAGGGTATGTATGATTTAATTTTTTTTGTTTTTTGATTTGATGACCAATTATATTTTATGTATCATTTTTCAGCTTTATTTATTTTTAATATACAATTTGATTATTTTTCTATCTTTATTTCTATATTTACTTATATTCTATCTTTATCAATTAAATAATTTGAATTCATAAAAAATAGTTCTTCTAAAATATGATGAGGATTAATTTGCTTGCCACAATAGAACAAATGATGAATAGAAATATAAATTTAATGAATATTAATTATATTTTTAATCGATTTATTCAAAGTTAATTTTATCAAAATAATACTCAATATTTACTATTAATATATTTTTTTCCATTAATTTGTATGTTAAATATCTATTAAAAAAATAAAGTTAAATTTATTTATTATTATCTGTTAAATTTTATTTACCATTATAATTCAAGAATCCTCACTAATCTTATGATTTTAATTAGTTTTGATTTTACAGTTGATATATTTTAAATTCTTAAACTATTACAAAATTATTTAATAAACTTATAGTTAATAAATTTGTAAAAAAAGTACCTTAAATTAAGAGTTATTGAATTAAGATTTAAGCAATTAGATAATCCAGATATTAATCCACAGGCACCTATTTCTCCAATCCTATTTCCACTTTAAAAGTTTAAAATTAATTAAAAAAGAGGATAAATTGCAAAGAAAAGAGGAAGAAAATAAAAAATAAAATATTACAATAAATAAAGAGTTAATGAAGTAAGTCTTAAGCATTTTCCTAATCCAATTCCTAAATTACGGGCCCCTTAATCTTCAATACTATTTCCGCTAATAAATTTAAAGAGTTAAGTAAAATCTAACAAAATAATGAAAAAAATTTAGGATGGAAAGATAAACAAAATTTTACTATAAATAAAGAGTTAATGCAGTAATTTTTAAGCAATTTTGTAATCCAATAACTAAGCCAAAAGCACCCTTTTCATAAATTCTATTTCCCCTTTTTATATTTAAAATATAAAGTATAAAATAATATGATAAATAGAATTAACTTTGTAAAAAATAAAAAGAGTAATATAACATTTTACTATAATTAAAGAGTTAATGTTGTAAGTTTTAAGCACTTTTCTAGTCCAGATCCTAAATTACAAGCACCATCATCTCCAATGTTATTTCCGCTTTATGTTAAATGAATAATTAAAAAATAATAAATCAAGAAGGAATGTAATTTTGAAGAAACTAAATAAAATTTTACTATAAGTAAAGTGTTAATTGTGTAAGTTGATTACAATTTCTCAACCCAGATCCTAAACTACAGGCACCTTCATCTCCAATCCTATTTCCACTTTTAATATTTAAGAATGAAGTAAAAAATGAAAGAATAAATTTATAATGGAAGTTGAAGATAAATAAAATAACTACTATACCTTAAGTCAAGATTCAATGTTGTGAGTTATGTGCATTTTCCTAATCCAGATCCTAAGCCACAAGAACCTTAATCTCCAATGCTATTTCCACTTTTTTTTGAAAGAGTTATGTAAAGAATAAAAACCAGAGATAATAAATTTGCATTGAAAAGTGGAACAAAATTAAAATTTTATAAAATTACTTTAAATCTAAATTTAATGTAGTAAGTTAAGAACTACTTCCTAATAAAGATTCTAAACCAAAAGCACAATTTACCCCTATGTTACCTCCACTTTATGTTTAAGAGCCAAATAAAATAAAAAAATAGAGAGAATAATTTTGTGTAGGGAAATAATGAAAAATGTAAAAGTGTACATTAAATTGAGAGTTAATGTAGTAAGTTAAGAGCATTTTCCTAGTTTAGATCCTAAACCACAAATACCTTAATCTCTTATAATATTTCTCCTTTTATTTTTAATATGTAAAAGAAAAAATATTAAAATGAAGAGAATAAATAATTCTAATTGTGTGGTAAAGAAAATATTAATAGTAAACAATTTTACTATAAGTAAATAGTTAATGCAGTTAGTTATGAGCAATTTCCTAATCCTGATCCTAAGCCACAAGCTCCATTTTCTTCAACCATATTTTCCCTATAAATTAAATAAATAACAAAAAATGAGAGAATAACTTGATGAAAAAAAGTAAAAATAATAGATTAAAATTTCACTATAATTAGAGAGATAATGTGGTTAATTTTGAACAATTGCCTAATCCAGATCCTAAGCTACTGCAACCTTAATCTCCAATATTATTTCCACTTTTATATTTACAGTGTTAAAATAAGAAAATAGAATGAATATATGTCTTATAAAATGCCTAGAATATAAATAATATACTATAAATCAAGAATTAATGTAGTAAGTTATTAGCAATTTCCTAATTCATATCCTAAATCACGAGAACCCTTTTCTCCAATTTTATTCCCACTTTTTTTAAAAAAGTTTAGTAAAAATAACAAACAGTATTTATAAATTTACTATAAAAGCTAAAAGAATAAAGAATTTTACTTTAAATCTAGGATTAATGTAGTGAGTTATGAGCAATATCTTAATCCTTCTACTAAAACTTAAGTACCTTAATCTCTAATTTAATTTTTTCTTTTATATTAAAGCAATAAATAATTTAATTAATTATTTAAATAAAACAGAATTTTACTTTAAGTTGAGTGTTAATTTAATCAGCTATGAACAGTTTCCCAATCCAGATATTAAGTGACTAGTACCGTTTTCCCCCATACTATTTCCACTTTATTTTTAAAGGATTAAGTAAAAAATAAAAAATGAGTGAATAATTGAAAAATAGAAAATAAAAAGAATACAAAATTTTACCATAATTCAAGAGTTAACTTAGTAAGTCTTTAGCAACATCCTAATCCAGATCCTAAATCACGTGCTCCTTTTTCTCCAATACTATTTTCCCTTTATATTTAAAGAATTAAGTAAAGGATATCAAAAAGTAGAGGGATTAAATTTAAGGAAAAAAATAATAAATAGAATTTTACGATAAATCAAGATTTATTGCAGTAAGTTATGAACAATATCCTAATCCAGATCCTAAACCACAAGAACCTTAATCTCCAATCCTATTCTTTCTTAATAAATAATGAAATATGATAGATTATAAAAATATTAGATAATACGTTAAATCCAGAGTTAAATAAGTAAGTTATGAACAATTTCCTAATCCATATCCTAAACCACAAGCTCCTTAATTTCCAATTCTATTATCTCTTTTAAATTTGAAAAAGTAAATAAAATATGAATAATAAAGTGAATAAACTATTATAATGAAATAGTAAGAATTTAACAAAATATTACCTCATAAAGAGACTTAATGTTGTAAATGATGAAAAGTTTCTTAATTCTGATCCTAAATCACAAGCACTATCACTTCCAATACTATTTCCACTTTTATATTAAAAAAATTAAAAAATTAAATAATAAAGAATCTTTTATTTTAACGAATATTTTAAAGAATTTTAAAATATATTTACTTAAAATTCAATGTCAATTAAGAATCTAATTCATTTTGTTAAATAAACTTTGAAAAGAAAATAATAAAATAAGATCATTTTTCATTTATAAAAAGATATTTACACTTTTAAATGAATTTTATATCATTTTTTATAATACACTATTTTTTCTACTTTCTTTTATTCCTAACAAATTTATTTTAATAGAAAGTAATAATTAATCCCAGCAATATATTTACCAATTAATTTATCTCCTATTTTCTTAAAATTACCTAATTTAGTAAATTACTTACTGGCCAGAATTATTTATCCTAAATATTAACCATAAACCAGAGTTGTGATTAGTGATGGGGCAAATATATATATCTGCAGCCATAAGTTAGTATGTTAAATTATTCCCCCATATTAAGTTGAATCAAATTTTAAAATATTTAGAGTTAAAAAATATACATGAAATTGTGAAATTGAAATAAATAGTGATGGTTTGGTAAAAATAAGAATATATTTGATATTAATGAAATGTTTTATTTGAATATGTAAACAAATATTTAAAAAAATAATTTGATAATGCTAAATATTCTTAAAAATTTCAAATTTAAGTATAAAATATGAATAATTGATTTCTTTGGTTAATATTAGTGAAAAATTAATAAAAACTATTATACAAAAATAATTAAATAATATATTTCAACAATAAACTTTTAATAGATAAAAATATAATTATTAATAATAATAATAATAATAAGACAGATTTACTTAATTAAATTAGATTCCTCTCACTTTTTATAATTTTATTTATTAAAACATTAAAGAGGGAGAGAAAATGACATATGGATGGAAAGATGGAAGGAAGGAAGATGAATTAATATTTAATCAATTATAAATTAAGTATATTTGTATAACAAACAAACAAATAAAGATATAATAATATATTGTATTATTAATATTTTATAAAATTTTTGTATTTATTTATTTATTAATTTATTGGTAGGTAGATAGATGATTTTAATCATAAAATAACTAACATCAGGAGTAATAGCAATTTGATAGTAAAAATTAATGATAATGAATACGTTGCTGTACTAGAACTATTAGTGGGATTACTTGTTTTAACTATAATGCATTTATCTTAGTAGATGATACCATCACACTTGCAATCTGAATTAGAGTCTTAAGAGTAGCCTTATTACACACATATAGAATACGATTTACTGGCACAGTTCTATTATCCCTTTGTTTAACATTTCTAAGAGATAGGAATTTAGCAATCATATTAATAGGCACCCTTTTCAATATCTAATGTCATTATTTGAGTATATCCAAGATAGAAACATATAGAAATATCATTTTAGCAATAATTATTTCCATTATTGAGACAATTTATAGTATAAAGACAATTTCCATCAACTGCTGTCCATCCTCTTGAAGTGCAAGTAGTTTTTCCTTCCTTACAGTACCCATTCTTATTTTCTTCACACTCTGCATGAGTAGGAAGCTCATAATGGTCCGTCACCCATTTATATCCTAGATTTTCACATAATTCTTATTTTTCAGTATATTTCCTTGAAGGATGGCAGTAGATTTTCTCTTTCTCCATAATTAGGCAAGTTCCATCATCTACACTGGTTACAAATCCAGAGAAATTGCATGCTAAATTACCATCACAAGTATTAGCAGGATCTAGACACTAATTGATATCTAAATAGCAGCTTCCATCTTCTAAACTTAAGAACCCATTCGCCTAGCAGTAAGTTTTATAAGGATAAGTTTTACCAAATCTTTCAGTACTTTTACATAATTTTTTATTTAAACAATCAATAGGTTAAGGATTTTTTACTATCTAAACATCATTGGTTAAAATCATACCAAGTTCCTTAGCTAAACCTATTTGAGTTATCTTGAGTCCTAAGTAGTCAGTTAAAGGAGTAAAGAGCAATTTTATTGGAGCTAATAAGAATCCAAAGTTAACTTTACAATATAGAGAAGTAGATGAGACTAAGCACAAATTATAATCGGGCAATTAGCAGTTGCTATCTGCAACATTTTTTTAGTAATTATAGTACTTAACACAAATTGATGAAGGATCGCATCTATTTTTATCTTTTTCTAAACAAAACTATGCAATATTTTGGTCTTAAGTACCATATTTTAAAAACCCACAAGCATGGTAAAAGTTATCTGTATTCTGAGAAATCTTTTTACATGATTCATCATCAGGAAATTTACATTTCTGGTCAGCATCAACTAAAAATCCATAGAATTAACAAAGAGATGAGCAGTTGGCTGCACCAATACAGGTAGCTAAATCATTGGGATTTATTTTTCTGGCTAGATGGCAGGCATGCTTATAGGAGGTATCACTAAGAGCACAATTGTCGGGAATACTACATTATTAGTTGACATTTACAAAATGAATTTTAGTGCAATAGCTTTAGCATAATCCAGTAGCTAAGCAGTCTTTTAGTACGCTTAAAAATGGATTAGACATTTTACTTGCAATTGCATACGAATTATAGCCTAAATATTTAGTAGGTTTACATAATGTTGCTTTTATATCGCAAATGCCACTACAGTAGTCTGTTCCTGAGCCTGCCCCTTTACAATATATAGTCTACCTCAAGGAAAGTGGATAACCAAAGTATAAAAAGCAATAATGGTCTATATTTTGTTATAATTCAAATGTCTAGCTACAAATAGCATGATCACCATCATTAGGAATTATACAGTCATCACTTGTAGAGGATTTAACAAGTTTAAAGATTCTTTGGCAAATATGATTTTTCGTACACATTCCACTTCCAACAACGAGACATTCTTCTACTGAAGGATATTCGCAACTATTCCCAGTTGATTTTTGCTTAAATCCTATTTGTCTGCAAATAGATGTTGGTGCTGAGCAAAGTGGGTATTTAGATTTAGAGCAACTAGCTGAAATAACTTCATAATTTTCATCTAGACTCATATTAAGTGTATTATACACATCTTTCATATCAATGAATGGTAAAGAATTGTCAATAGAAATAAATCCGCTAAATTCACACGCATGTTCCTCAAAAGAACCCTTAGTAATTGTTGAGCAATTTGTAGGTACTACGCAAGTATTTCCCGTAGAAGAGCTTGTGAATCCATATTTTTGTTTGCAAATTGTTGTTAATTTACTAGAGCATTTATTAGCTCCTATACAATCTTCCAATTGAGGTTATATACACAGTATATTATCAGCTAAGTAACCTAACTTTCTGCATTCGCTCTGAGACCTTTAACATCTGTTTTAGCCATTACATTGATCAATTGTAGGAAATACCCACCCAATATCATCTTTTAGAATAAGACCTAGATACTCTCCAAGCATTGTCCCATCCCTATCCTTTACTAAGCAAGCCTCTGTCTATCCCAAGCAAGTATTAGTCGAATCTGCACATTTATTAGATCCTTTCTCTAATTGTGACCATCCCATAGCCTTGCAAACTTCTTTATTAGTGCTGCATCCATATTCAGTAGTTTCTGTGGCTTAATCACAGCTCTTATGGGGAGGAAACAAACATCCATCAGTACTATAAATTAGATTATATTTTGAAATGCAAGCAAGTGGACAGGCTTATTTATAATCGACACATTCTTTAATAGTAACTTTAGCATAACATTTCCCTTGTGAGTTCAATTTATCGAATCCAAATGGGCCTAGTTAAAGGGGATCAACTTAATTTCTCATACAACCTTCTTCTTAATATTCTTTACAATTATAACCTTGTAAGCAATCAAAAACGCATTTATTTTTAGCAGAATCATAAGTAAAACCTAGATTTTTTACACAGTAAGAGGTTTCGCTATTGCAATATTTAATATTTACATCTAGCAAACAATCATTTTTAACAACTTTTCTACAAACATTCTCATCATTATTATTAATATACCCATAAATCCTACAAACTTAATCTATAATATTATCTAAACAAAGAGGTGTTCCTTCACAATCAGTTTCAGGATTATTGCCTAACTTTACACATTAACCATCTTTCATGTAGTAGCCTAAAATAGAGCAAAATGAGTTATTTTCGCAATTAGTTGCACAGCTATTATTAGGATCGCTTGTTGGAAGAGAGCAACTAAAATCTGTTTCACTTTTAGCAACAAAACCTAATTCTTTAACGCACGTGCTGTCTTTGAAACAATTTTTAGAAGTAGAATCTAGACAATGATCGGCAGATGGTTCTTAGCATTCTCCATCTGAAGTGTTCCTAACCCATCCATAGGAATAACAAGCAGTCATTCCCATAACACAACGATAATCTCTTAAGCAATATATTTTATAATCATCTCTACTCACTATAGTATCGCTTTTCACTAAGTAGAAAAGTGCTACCAAATAAACTAATATTTAATTCATACTTTTAAACCTATTAAGTTGTATTCTAACTTTTCAATATTTTTTTGATTTTCTTTAATTTATAAGTTAGATAGATAGTTGGAAGCAATATCAATAGATTTCCCTTTTTACTTTACAAAAATAAAACAAAATTTTTCGTTTTTTAATGAAGTTAAGACTAACTAAATAGCTAACTAACTAACTAACCTTTCTATAATAAGACATTTCAATTATATCTAAAGTGCCTGAAAGTTTGATTGATATTGTATTAATAAATAAATAAATAAAAGGCTAATAACCTATTTGTAAGTATAAATGCATGAATGAATGAATATGAATAAATATATCTCATTGACTATTGAATAGATCGATAGATAGATAGCTAATCCCTTGAATCTAATTTTATTAATTAGTTTAATTGATTAATTTATTGACTGTAGATATACTTTTTAATTAATCCCTACTTAATAAGTTTCTAGTTTATATAAAAAAACTATTATTTTACTTTATTATTTTTTTTAAATCTAATCTAATTACATAATTACATGTATAAACCAAAATTTGAAATGTTTTGAAATCTAATTAAAAATTAAATATTTCTTGAGAAAATGATGAATGAATGAATGATACACTAATTAAATGTTTTTATGTTTGTTTCTATTTATATATTTCAATTTCTTATACTCTATATTCTCATTTATTAATTAAAGAAACTTAGTAGTGAGAGAATGAATGGGTGGGTGGTTCAACCTAATATATCTACTACCCCATTTATAATTTTTAACAATATCTAAATTATTAAGATTACATTTGATTCATTAAAATATTGACTGATTGATTGATGATAGTTTCTAGTGAAAAGTATTATATTTGGTTAGAATAATAAAGAATATGAATGAAAAGAATAAGAAAGAATTTAAAAATATTATGTTGATTTAGATTATTGTGAAGAAAATAAAAGGATTTAGTTAGTTAGTTAGTCTGTTCGTAAGTTATTTAATCAATTAATTAGTTTGAATATATTTGATAAGTTACAATAAAAGATATAAGATAATGAATGAATGATACAATTGAATATATGAATTGATATTGTTGATAGATTATCTAATAAAATCCTTTATAAATTATTTATTTATTTATTGTTATTGATTGATTGATTAATTGATTGAATGAATGATTGCTCTTGTTTAATATTTATTATTTTATTATCTTCTAGTTTATTTATTTATGTATTTAGATTGATTATTTATGATTTTTACTAGCATTAATTTTTTAATTGCTTGCTATTCATTTACTATTATTTATTTATTTAATTATTTTTTGTTATTTCTTATTAAAAATAGATCTATCTTATTATATTTCATACTTTATGAACTTTTTTTGTTTGTTTGTTTCATTGATTGATAGTTAATTTTGAATCTGTATTTTCTGATTACTCAAGGGAAAACATAATTCAATTTTTTGAAATAGTTAGTAAACATTTCTGTGTACATGCTTTTAGCTTGTTAGGGAGTTAAATTATTGTGGAAATTATATTCCATCATTATTTCTACTTTTATTTAGTTTGTTTCAGGGATAAAAGTTGCTATATTACCACTGAATACTTCACCTCTGCAGTTATTCTTTTTATTTTTTTTGACAAATTATTCAATTTCTTCAGAATTTAGAGAGATATCTATTTCACACATTTGCTCAACAGGTTATATGAATTCTCCTTATTGATCATAAATTTCATTATTATATTACAAAAATGAAAAGTGCTTTAAGAAGACAAATTCACAAGGCTTAGAGAGTTATCTAGCAGTACAATTGGCATAGAGAACCGTATTTTATAAGTCATCGTTGAGACTATAAATATAGTCATAAGAGTTAAGGATCGTTTAGATACTGGCGCTATTTTTGAAGTTATAAAAGGCTGCGTAGGAAGAAGTATTTACATAGTATTCTCCTGTGATTATATAGAGTCTTTCTTGATCCAAGCCCAATTCACTTCTGAAATAGATATTTTAGCTCTTAGACTCTATGATTGGATCAAATAATTCTAGGTTAAAGTGATACTCCTGTTCGAATTTGTAAAGGAAATCTTAGTATGTTTCTTATTTAATAATTTCAAACTAATAAATAGCCTCACTACTAAAGGTTTCTGATGTATTCTTATTTAGGGTGTCTAACCACTGCATATATAATTCAGGCTATTCAAGCAAGTCTTTATTTTATAGTTGATCACCATTTATAACCTAAAGCTGGTAAGAATCGCAATCGTAATATTGCATTGCTGAATTCTTTCTATAATAGCTTATTTATTTACTCTCATTAATCATGCTCTTTCTCTGCTAGAATTCTTATTAGCTGAGGACCTTAGGCTCTAAGTTCTAGCTTTCCCTTTTACTTGTTAGAGGCGTATTGAAAGCAGTATAAAAGGGAGAATCTATGCTATTGCTATTTTAATTATTATTGTTAATATTCTTTTAGCTATTTTAGTTAGTTAACCCACCCTGGGCAATACTTTAAAAGCTATAGAATCTATAACTTGTTCTCTTCGAGCTTTCGTGTGAACTAGGCTTCATGTTGGGAGAACTACTGGGAGGAGTATTTCCTTCGTCTTCATTTCCTTGGTTTATACTTGTAGGGAAATTCTTATAAGATTCGCTATGAGTTACACCATTTCCAATGATGTTGAAATCATGGCTATTGCTGGTTGTCATTTATAGTTGAGGAATTTGAGTATTTGTATTACTTTCTGAGGCTGATTGCTTTTCTTCCTCTTCATTAATTTAATCTTATTATTGTAGCTTCATTTGTTTAAGTTCTTCCTCAAATAATATTGAATTTTATTCTAATATGCTTTGAGATTTCATCAAAACAGAATTTGTTTATATTGGGGGTGGGTATTTTCTACCCTCTAACGAGGATATCCTATTTTCTTGTTGATTTTCATTATTTTCATTTTTCTCTTCCTCTTCATCTTCATGCTCATTTATTGGAACATCTGCCATTTTATAACTAGAAGATGTTTACTAGGCATTTCTTGAAGGGAATTAATGAATTCCTTAATAAGATTCTACATTTTAATCTTCCTCCCTTTCTAACTTCTCAGATTACTGTTATTGTTCTATTGATTATTTCATATTGTTTTCTTGGTTCTTTTCTGTTTAGAAAATTGAATGGTGATGAGCAGTTCCACTACTGGATTAACTTAAGGCTAGATTCTTCTTAGAAGGACGTTTTTACATGATTACTCTATTCGTATTTTCTAAAAGAGAGCGATGAGGCATTGTTTTATTCAATACTGAATCTCTCTTTTCACCATTATTTTAACTAATGATAGAATCTCTTTGAGAGGAAGCATTTTGGTTTAATTATAATTTGCTGTTAAAAGGATGTATGGTAAATACTAGTTATTCCGTAGTTACATTTCTTGGATCTTACACTACAATCTAGATATTTCCACTGTCAGAGCGATTATATATGTGCTTTTAAGCTGGTTGTCTCAGACTGAATCTGCTAGCATAACTGTTTGAATTTTCTTAAATATTTTAGAGAATTTCTTTTTGTATATCTGTTTGAGATTAAGAATGTTTTCTATTGTTAGCAATACTATCTACCTTATTTGGAGAGGAATTAATAGAAATATTTTAATTATTATTTTCATTGTTATTATTGTTATCATTATTAGTATTAATTTCATTATTGGTTTATTATTATTATTATTTTTCATTAGCATTTGAACTTGTGTCTTCATTGGCTTTTAAGGATACTTCACTTTTTTAAAGCATTACAGCTGTTGACATTTACAGATTACTCTAGGGATCTTCTTATTTGTTTTAGTTCTATGAGTCCACACAGAAACTAAAATCATGCTATTCTCCTTTATTACTTAATTATTGAGTGATGCTGCTCTCTCCTACAATTTTGGATTCCTCTTCTTTTATGGGAACCAGATTATCATCAGAAATGGGAAGAGATTTGTTCTTTTCTATTGACTAATTTTTATTATTTTGCTTATTTATGTTATTCTATGATCCCTTTCTTGATTAGATGATATCGTCGTATTCTTTCTTAGTGATCTAGTTTCCTATACTCGTGCTTGAAGATACCTATCCTTGCTGATTCTTTTATTAGTGTATTTAATTAATTACTGTGTTTTTAAAGTGCTCAAATGAATCATATTGTTATTTATCTTTTTCTGATTCGAAAAGGTCCTCTTTAGATTTGAAGAATTTTCCTCCTTCCGATTTGATGCTTGATTTTTTACCTAATTAATCGCTAGACTGAAAGTGATTATTGTTATTAGTATTAACATTTTAAGGAGGTTATTGTTAAGGATAAGTGCTAGTGGCTTGTTGTAATAGGTTTATTAAATCATGAGTGGATTGCTACTTTCTTAATTAATCAATTAACTCATCTTCCCTTTTCGAACTTGAATCACTATCTGCTCCTTCTCCATGTTAAAGAATCCCTCCTTAACCACTTGCCTAAGGCTTAACGGGATGAATGATAGACTCATCTAAAAAGAATTTGGAATCTTTATTGATGCATTGGAAGTTGCTAAAAAAAATAGAGTTCTTCTAAGAATCAGATAGCAGTAAAGATAAATCAGTTTCATCAGCACAAAATTAATTCAAATTCTAACTTACAGACTGAGCCTAGGCTATTGGAATGCTACTTATTTTTGAAAAACCCTCCTAAATAAAAGAAGGAACACTTCCAGGATGCCCGTGGATTTATTAAGATTAAGGAAAATGATGTGTATGCTAAGGCTAATAGTGGTAATGGCCACCTTGGTGCTAAAAGGTAGAATTTTTAGTTAAGTTCATCATTTATAGCGATTTTCTTATTTCCTTAAGCTTTTCCTCCTTTTATTTGTTTGTTTCCTCATCTTCTTCCTCATCTTTCAAGTCTAAATCATTTGGAACCGTGGCATATTTATTTTTCTTCTAATAAGTTTCGCTGCTTTTTCTATTCTATAAATAAGTTTATTTGCTAGAGTCAATATGTTTCCATTTTTCACAACCAAATTCTTCTATTTCTAACTAGATTTCACTTGTAAATTCCTCGTCTTCGACATAGTCATCTATTTCTCTATTGAATTCGTTCTATCCCTTTTTAGATTAAAGTATCCTCTTTTCATTATTCTCTACATTTTAAGGGTATTACGGCTTCCTACCATCATTATTTACTAACTCTTGTTTATAGTTTTCTTACTTTCTCTATGATTCTCTTTCCATTTAATTCACTTCTTTTACACTTCTTTTGGCTTCTTGATTATGATCATCCTCCTCCTTTTCTCCCTACTCCTAAGTAGAGATAGAAGATAATGCCTATTACTGTAAATTCTGTTGCTTTAAGCTAATTTTATTATTGCTATTTATGTCATTTGCATTGGATTTATTATCTAATTAACCAAATGTTGCCTATTTTTACTACGATTCAACTTTTTTTGGCTTTAGAAGATTCTAGACATCCATTTATTGAGCCTGAGATTAACTTTAAATGGGCTCTTTGCTTTTATCTCCATTTTGCTAATCGTATTTAGTATTGCTTTTGCCATTTGCTATTGAAGTATTTTACTTAGGCTATGTAAAATTAATTCCTGAATACACATTTTTGGATTATGTTTAATTCTTATTCAGCTTTGATTTCCTTTTCTCCTCTTCTACTTCTTCCTTTTCAATTTCTTCCATTTCTCTCAACTTTTCCTCCATTACTCTTCTCTCCTACATCTCTATAGAAATTGATTCCTTCCTTTTATTATTTTCTTGCTAATCATCTTGGCCGCTTTCTCCTATTCTTTTTCTTTTCTCTCCTCCACCTTCTTCTCCTCCTCTCTATTAATAATCGGAAGAGAGAAGTGGTTTCTTGAGTTTATTGAAATTTCCATCTAAATAGGAAGAATCTTACTACTACTACGATCTCTTATCTTTATTTTAGCTCTTACCCCTTGGAAAAAGCTTATCACAAACGCTCATACATTATCCCATTTTAGATTGAGTTGTTTGATTGTTTGTGGTAATATGAGCGCTTTTTAATTAAACTAAAATTGAGAGATTATACCTTTCAGATTGTAAATGATTAATAAATTAGTGTGTGTTCTTGGAAATTTATTTGATATAAGGAATTATAAATTAAATCAATGATGCCAATGGGTGTTTCTTAGTATAAAGTTTAATATTCATCAAACAAACACAATCTATATAGATATATCTAAGTATCAAATAAAGTACATTCATTCATTCATACATACATATATATCTATATTACCTAAATATATAAACCCAGAAAAAAAATAAATAATTCAAAAATTTTGCAAATAATCCCATACAAATGAAATATTAAAAGCCATCAAGGCAACTAGCAAGAAAGAAGTAAATAATATTCAAAAAAAGAAAGTATACAACAATAAATAAAGTTTTGAAATTAATTTTAAGAGTTTTTGTTTTTTTGTTTGTTTGTTTGTTTGCTTGGTTGCTTGCTTGCTTGCTTCTGATGATGATGATGATATGAAATTAATAAATAAAAATCAAGTTGATTGATCTTTATATGTTTTTCAATTCTGATGTATTTAATTATTCAGATTACATTATTTAATAACTTTACTAATTTTATGTAATTACCACCCATTTTGCTTGCCTTTTATTAATTTTATCTCAAAAGCGAAGTTTTAAAAAATGAGTTTCTTATTACCTATTAGATGTATATGTTTCCTTTTTTTATTTAGTAAGCACTCACTGCTTCAATAGATTAATTTTTTACTCAATAGATCTTTAGTTAAATAACTTAAATCTATTGAAAAATAATATTTTTCAAGTAAAGAGAAATAGAGGAGAATAATCGAAAAATTTAAATAGATAGAACTAATTTCTATCTTCATTTTATGCTGAGTATTGATAAAAGAATTTCTTCTATCTCAAAAATGACGCACCATTTATCTTTTGAATTGCTCTAATCTGAGTTTATAGTAATACTCTAACATCCTATTGAAATAAACTGTCATATTTTAAAATGTTCATTAAATACCATCTTTCTATTTCTTTATCATAAATAAATAAATACTCCCTTAATAAATTAATTATTTTAAATTGGTTAGTATGCATTCATTCTTCTTTCTTTCTTCTATTTATCAAAAATATTATTTTCAAAAAAAAAGTAAAATGAACAAAGATATCAATCTATCTATCTTATCTCTTGTATTAAAGTCTTTAAAATTTAAAAGTAACTCAAATAAAATTAATATCTTTCCTTTTTTATTTACTCAAATTAATTAATCATAAGTAACTAACTACTAATATCTGCTTAGACCGTAAGCTTGCTCGCTCGCCCACCTTTAAAACTTCTAATTTTTTTCTCTAAAATTTAAGTAATTCAAAATCTATCTTTATTTAAATATATAATAAAGCTTGGATAGAAATTCTAATTGAATTTTAAAACTTAAAAATGTAAAGTTTGAATAGAGTGTATTTATGGACAAAATTAAAAACAAAAATGAAGGGTAATTAAGTTATTTAGTGTTTAAATTATGTTAAATTTCTATTTTTAATTTAATTCAATCTTAATATGTATCGTAACTTAAGTATGGTTACTACTTACTTAAGATCTATCCAATTATATAAAAACAGAATAATTTATCAAATATCTATCGATCTATCTCTTCTTTTTCTATAAACATTTAAAAGTTAATTTATTTTAATTTAGAATAAAAATTTATATCATTTCAACTTTAATTTGAAATATCAATTATACTAACTAACTACCTTATTAAAATAATAAATAGATTGTAAATTACCAAATGGTAGGTAGTAATATTATTTAGATTAACAAGTAAATATTATTATAGTTTATATATCATTAACATGAATTAGATTTATTAAACAATTTTTAGTCAAACCCCCCAATTTCATTTAATTAAAATATTAAAAATATTAAATCAGATAGAAGTAGGAATTATTAAAGAAGAAAAATATAGCATTAATAATAATGACTTAATAATATTTTTAAAAAGTAAATAAAATAAAATTAAAATATTTTTTACAAATTTTAATATTTTTAATTAAAAGTTGATTTAACAAAAGTATTTATAAGATAATAAAACACTTGCTTTTAGGTAAATAAATATATTCTAAAATTCTTTACCTTCAGGAATTAAAAGCTATCTTAATATAATCTTTAATTTACATTTTTAATATCCTTTTTCAAAATAAAAGTGGAAACAAAATTGGAGATGAGGGAGCTTGTAGCTTAGGACTTGGATTAGGAAAATGCTCATAGCTTACTACTTTAGCTCTTTAATTAACGTGAGATTATACTATTTTTTTTGCTACACTTTTCATTACATTTTTCTCTCTCTTTTCTTCAATTTCAGTTAAAAAAATAAAAATAAAGCTTTAATGAGATAGGAAATGAGGGTGCTTCTAGTTTAGGAACTGGAATAGGAAATTGTTTATAACTTTAAACATTAACTCTTTAATTATCGTAACACAATTTTTAATTATTGTTATTCTCTCTTTACAAATTTTTTTTTCTATTTTTTTCATTTATACTTAAAATGTAAAAATAAAGTGAAAACTATATAGAAGAAGAAGGTGTTTATAGTTTAGGATTAGGATTAGGAAACTGTACATAGCTTACTACATTAACTCTAAAGTTATCGTAACATTTTTTTAATTTTTTTTAATTTCAGCTAATTAATTATCATTACAAATTGATTCTCTCTATTCTATTAATTTTACCAAACTCTCTAAATAAAAAAGCTTTAATAGCATAAGAGATAATGGTGTTAGTAATTTAGCATATGGATTAGGAAATTGTTAATCACTTAAAACTTTAACTCTATAATTACGGTATAAATTTAAATTATTTATTTGCTTTCACTTTACTTAACCAATAGAATCTCTCTCATTTATTATTTTTTACTTAACTCTTTAAATATAAAAGCTTTTCTGGCATAGGAGATAATGGTGCTTGTGATTTAGGATCTGGATTATCAAATTGCTCATAACTTACCACATTAACTCTTGAGTTATCGTAAATGTTTTATTTTATTTTTTTCTTCTATTTTTCTACAAATTCATTCTCTATACTTTATTTATTATTTAAATTTTAAAAAATAATAGTTTTAATTGTATAGGACATATGGGTGTTAAAGGTATAGGATATATACTTTCAAAGTGCCAGTAACTTAATAATTTTACTCTAGAGTTATAGTATTATATTTTATTTAATTCTTATTATAAATTCTCTCCCTCTATTTTATTATTTTACTTAATTCTTTAAATATAAAAGGAATAATGCTATAGGAGATTTAGGTGCTGAATATTTAGGATCTGCATTCGCAAACTGTTCAAAACTTACTGAATTATCTCTTTAACTAAGGTAAAATTTATTTTAATAAAGTTTTCATTACAAGTTTATCTTCTATTTTCCTATTTCTTTCTTAAAAATGTCTAAAAAAAGCTAAAATGACATAGGAGATGAGGGTGCATAAAGTTTAGGATCTGGAATAGAAAATTGCTCGCAACTTACTACACTGACTCTTGATTTATTGTAACATTTTTATTGATATTTCTTCCTTTTTATATTAATTATTTATTCCCTCTCTAATATTATTTTTTACTTAATTTTTTAAAAATAAAAGTTTAAATAACATTGGAAATTAAGGTACTTGTAGTTTAGGATATCTATTAGGAAAATGCTCATTACTTACTACACTAAATCTTAAAATATAGTAGAATTTTATTTATTTTGAATTACCTCTCTTAACATCAAATTTATCTATTTTAATTTCTTCAACATTTTATCACAAATTTTAATTCTTTTTATCTTGCTATTATTTCTTAATCTTTAAATGTAAAGGAAAAATATTATAGGATTTTAAGGTGCTTGTATTTTAGGATCTGCAATAGGAAATTGCTCTTAACTTACTACATTAGATCTTAACTTAAGGTAATTCTTTATTATTTTTACTTTCTGTTCTTTATAATTTTATTTAAATAATAAAGTTAAAATGTTATTGGACATTAGGGAATTGCTGGTTTGAAATCTGGATTAGGAAATTGCTCATAACTGACTATGTTAACTCTTAATTTATCGTAGAGTTTTAATACAATTTTTATTTTCTTCCACTTTTCAGAACAAATTTTTTCACAATATTTTTATTATTTTTTATTTAAAATTGTAAATATAAAAGTTTTAACACTATTGGATGTAAAGGTGCTTATAGTTTAGGATCTGGGTTACAGAATTGCTCATAACTTGCTACATTAACTCTTGAGCTATCGTAAACTATATTACTTTTATTTTCTTTCTTTATTCATAATTATTTTTTCTAATCTCTTTAAATTTTAAAGAAATAATAGCATTCAAGATTAGGGTGCTTGTAGTTTAGGATCTGCTTTAGGAAATTGTTCATAACTTTCTAAATTAACTCTTGAATTATAGTAAAATTTTATCCTATCAATTTTAATTTTCTTCAACATTTTTAAACAAAACTATTCCTTCTATTTTATTATTATTTCTTATCTCTTTTAATATAAAAGAGATAATAGTATTGGAGATAATGGCACTTGTACTTTAGGATTAGGATTAGGAAAGTGCTCTTAGCTTGCTACATTAAATCTTAAATTATCGTAAAATCTCATCTTAATTTTATTTTCTTTTTGTATTCATACAAATTTATACTCTCTATTTTATGATACTTAACTAGTCTCTTTATTTATAAAAGTAATAATATAATAGACTTTATTGGGGCTTGTGGTTTAGGATTTGCTATAGGAAATTACTTATAACTTGCTGAATTAACTCTAGATTTATAGTATCATTTAATATTATTTTTCATTTCTTCCAATATTCATACAATTTAATTTTCTTTTATGGCTATTTTTTACTTAAATCTTTAAATCTAAAAGGAATAATAACATAGGGGATGAAGGCGCCTGCGGTTTAGTATCAGAATTAGGAAATTGCTTATTACTTAATACAATAATTCTAGATTTATAGTAACATTTTATATTATTTGTATTCAACTTAATTATATTTTTTTTTTTAACTTTTAAATTTAAAAGAAATACTAATATTGGAGCTTAGGGTGCTTGTAGTTTAGGAACTACATTAGGAAATAGCTCTTCATTTACAGATTTAACTCTGAAATTATCGTAAATTTTTATTCTTTTTATTTATTCCACTCTTCAATGGCAAGCGATTTCACTTTTGTATTATTTTTTTTTAACTCTTTAAAAATAAAAGTTAGAATAAAATTGAAGATTAAGGTGCTTGTAGTTTAGGATCTGGATTAGGAAATAACTCAAAACTTACTGGATTACATCTTTAATTAAAGTAAAGTGTTATATTCTTATTTTTTTTCATTTTCATAACAAATGTATTCTCTTTATTTTGTTATTTTATATTAAAAACATTGATATAATAGTGAATGTAGCATAGGAGGCTAGGGTGCTTATGGCTTAGGATCTGGATTACAAAATTGCTCATAAGTTACTACTTTAACTCTTTCACTATTGTAAAATCTTCTTAGATTATTGTTTTTTCCCCACTTTTTATTACAAATCTATTTTCTCTATTGAGATATTATTTACTAAAAATTTGATACTAAAGTTCTAATAGGATTGGTGATTAAGGTGCTTGTAACTTAGGATAAAGATTAGGAAATTACTCAAAACTTACTACATTAAATCTTGAATTATCGTAATATTTTATTAGATTTTTACTTTCTTCCCATTTTAGTATAAAACTTATTTACTTTATTTAATTCTTTTTGTTAACATTTTTATTTTATAGTAACAATAAGATAAGATATAAAGGTGCCTCTGATTTAGGATTCGGATTAGCAAAATTTTCTTAACTTACTACATTAGTTATTAAGTTAAAGTAAATATTGATATTATTTTTACATTTTAAGTGAAATTTAAAATTCTATTTTATTTATTGTTCTTTAAATAAAATAAAACTTCTTAATGAGAATATTATTATTATATATGATAAAGATATTTTAATAAGGCATCCAAATTAAAATAAAAACTAAGAAGAATCAAAAGATTAGTGAAATTAACTTTCAATTGGTATTAATTAATTTTTTAATTTAAATTAACATTTGCTTTTTAAAAAAATAATTCTAAAATATTATTTTAAGAATTAAATACTAGCAGATCTATCTTGAAGCAAGAATTCATAAGAGAACAGTGAATAAATATATTAAGAGTATATTATCAACTATGGCTAGATTAAAATTAATATTTTAAATCAATTCATACAAATTTACATTCTATGTGTTTCAAATAAATTTAAAAATGTATTTTAATATAATTCTACTTTCAAAATTCCTATCATAATTTTTAATAATGAAAATGATTTCCTTATTTTTAATAAATTGGCTTGTTTATTCTGGATGAGGGATTATATAAATTCTTAAGTTAAAGAAATATTTAAATACTATACTATCAATCCATCCATCCATCCATCCTCTTTATTTATTAGCAATAAAATTTAATTAAATAAAATGATAATAACAATTAAATTATATGAAAATAGGTCTGTCTGTCTATCTGAATGGTCAGGTAAATAAATATTCAACTTTTTTATGATAATCAATATTTTCTTTATTGATTATTAATAATATCAAACTTTATTTTGTTTAAATTTGTAAGGAAAAAATTAGAGTAGAAAAATATTGTGCTATATTAAATGATAGAAGACTAAGTTAAAAATGTAAATATCTTATTATTAAAATAATATGAAATAAATTTATTATTTATAAATTAAAGTTAAATAATGGAAAATTATTAGCAGACAATTAGACACTTTAATTTTAGTAAACATATGTTATTTATTTATTATTCTTCTATTGCTTTTATTTTATTAGGCTAAATTTTCTTTTTCTTATTTTTACTTAACTCTTTAAATTAAAGGGGATAGAGCCTAGGAGATGAGGGTGTTAGTGATTTAAAATCTAAATTAGGAAATTGCTCATAATTTACAACAATAGCTCTTTAATTATAGTAATATATTATATTATTTTTAATTGCTTTTCATTTCAAATCTATTCCATTAACTTTCTAATATTTAATCTTCTCTTTCAATATAAAAGGAGCAATAGCATAGGAGATTAGGGTGCTTATAGTTTAGCCTCTATAATAGGAAATTGCTCATAACTTACTACATTAACTCTTCATTTATAGTAAAATTTTATTTTTATTTCTTATTCTTTTCATTTAAATTATTCCCTTTATTTTATTATTTTAAATTTTTTCTTTCTATTTGGCCATGTTTAGCTTAACTCTTTAAATATAAAAGGAAAAATATAATTGGATAAAAGGGTGCTTGTAGCTTAGGATCTTCATTAGGAAACTGCTTATAACTTATTATATTAACTCTTGATTTAAAGTAAATTGCTAATTCTTTTTTTTACTACTCTCTATTATTACAAATGTATTTTCTCTAATATACTATGTTTGAATAACTATATAAATACAAAAGGGATAATAATATTGAAGATAAAGGTGTTTGTGGATTAGTATCTAAATTCAGAAATTTCTCATAACTTGCTAATTTAAATCTTAATTTATCGTAATTTTCTATTATAAATATTTTCTTTTCTTTTCTCTCTATTCTACCAATTCTACTATTTCTACATAATCCTTAAAATAAAAAAGGGGAAATAAAATAAAAGATTAAGGTGCCTTTAGTTTAGGGACTACTTTAGGAAATTGCTCATAACTTACTTCATTAACTCTTCATTTATAGTAATTTTTAAAAGTTGCTTTTCTCTCCATTTGTTTACAAATTTCTTTTATCTACTTTGTTATTCATTGCTTATAGCTCTTTAAAAATAAAAGTGAAAATAGCATTGAAGACGAAGGTGCTTGTTATTTAGGATCTTCAATAGGAAAATGTTTACAACTCATTAAATTTACTCTTTCATTAGGGTAAAATATTTTATATCTTCTACTATTTATCATTTATTACAGATAAATACTCTCTATATTGTTACCTACCTTTTACTAAATTTTTAAATTTAAAAGAGATAATATAATAGAAGAAAAGGGTGCTTGTGGTATAGGATAATTTTTAAAAAATTGTTTATAAATTACAACATTAACTCTAGATTTTTGGTAATTTTCAATAATGTTTCTCTTCTTCTATTTTTTATTATTTATTCTCTTTAATTTACTATTTTTACTTGATTCTTTAAATATATAAGGGCGAATAGCATAGGATAAGAAGGTGTTTGTGGTTTAGTATCTTCTTTAGGAAATTGCTTATAACTTACTACATTTACTCTTGATTTATAGTAAAAAATTTTATAATTTTTATTTTCTTCTAATACATTATTAAATTATTCTATTTTTAATAATTTTTATTAACTCTTATAAAATATAAGGGAAAATGGTATAGAAGATTAGGGTGTTTGTGATTTAGCATCTAAATTAGGAAATTGCTCATAACTAACTACTTTAACCCTTAATTTATCGTAAAATGTTATTTACTTCCTCTTTTTATTATAAATTTCTCTATATTTATATTTACTTAAAATTTAACATATATTTATACATACAAACATACAAGGGGAAATAGAATCACCGATTAAGGTGCTTATGCTTTAGGATCTACATTAGGAAAGTTCTCTTAACTTACTACATTAAATCTAGATTTTTGGTATAATTTTAACATTAAAAATATAAAAGAGTTATTTTTTACTTAACTGTTTAATATAAAGGGCAAATAGCATAGAAAAAGAAGGTGCTTGCGGTTTAGTATCTGGGTTGAGTAATTGCTCATAACTTAAAACATTAACTCTTAACTTAAAGTAATTTTTTTGTATTTATTTTCTTTTACTTTTGATTATTAATACATTATCTTTATTTAACTATATTTTGCTTAACTCTTTAAATTTAAAGAGTTAATAGTATAGGAGAGTAAGATGCTTGTTCTATAGTATCTGCATTAAGGGGTTGCTAATATCTTACCAAATTAACTCTTGATTTATAGTTAAATTTCATATTATTTTATAAATTTTACCATTCAATTTATCAATTTACAACAGCTCATTTTTAGAATATTTTTAAAGAAAATTAATAAATGTTAAATATTTAAAATAAAAGAATGAAAAATGAATCAAATGTAAGAGTAAAACTAATGAAGCTAAAAAGATTAATGGAGATAGCAATAAATTAGTACTAATTAATATCTATATATATTCTTTATATAATCTCATATTCTTTGAAATATAAATAGATGCTGAGCTGAATTCACCAATGAAAGATGAATCATTCATTTTAAAAGAAAAAAAAAGTTAAACTTTAAATAAGTAGATAAATACATAACTTAAATATTTTTAAAAATATTAATGTTTATCAATTCATTAAAATTTTAATTTTTAGTATTGTTAAATTTTATAGAAATAAAACAATATTTGTTATAAATTTATCATTTTAAAAGGATGCCTTTCATTTAATTTCTTTCTTTATTTATTTATTGCCGCTGTTCATTTAATAGAATGTAATTAGAATTTAATAATATTCAGATCCATTTTTATATACCATAAGTCCTCACTAGTTAGTTAAGGTATGGGCAACAATTTTAGATTTTTAAGGTTTTAATTAAAATACTTTACAATAGCTTTATTTATTTTTTTCAGCATGAAATAATGAGGGAATACGGTAATTAAAATTAATTATAAAAGTAATAGAATTCATGAAAGATGGCTTAAAGTTTTCTAATACAAAATAATGAATTAAAGATTAACATTTATTTGTTGGTTGGTATCTAAATCTAGGGATAGTTTGGAATTTTGAAGGGAATATATTTTATGTTTTCAGTAAAATTATGTTTTTTTATATAAAGTATTTATTCTTGGTTCCAGATTATACTCCTTACAATTGCATCCATTTAGCCAATATTCTTTTAAAAATATCTCTACTACCAAAACTAAGGTGAAATGATTTGTAAAAAGGGGGCTTAAAAAATCATGAGAAAATTAATTATTTTCACTAGGAAGATAGAATTAGATTGTAAAATGAAATTGAAAGTCAGGAATTTGATCTTCTAAGATGGTTTAAAAAAGATTAATTTTGCATCCTGATACTAAAAATCGAAATTATATTTAATTAAATATTATCAAATTATCTTTTTGGAAAATAATTTAGTAAAAAATTTAGTGCTAATATAAATGAATCTAAAGTATTTTGAAAATGTAAATAGCATGCTATAAAAATATGATGAAAAAATTATATTATTTTCTAATTAAAAGTTGATTGGACAAAAGTATTTATCTCATCCCGATAATTAGAAATTTGTTTTTAGGTAATAAATAAATTATTATTAATATTTTATAAATGAAAGACAATCTCAATTTTAATATATGAAATACAATTTGTAAATAAAAGTGGAGATGAAATTGGAGATTAGGGTGCTAGCGATCTAGGATCAGGATTACCAAATTGCTCTTAACTTACTACAATAACTCTAAATTTGATGTAGAATTTTATATTGTTTTATTTTCTAACTCTTTTCAATACAAATTTAATCTCTATAATTTCTTATTTTTTACTCAATTACCTCTTTAACTATAAAAGTTATAACAAAATTGGAGATGTAGGTGCTTGTGGCCTAGGATCTGGATTAGGAAATTGCTCATAACTTACTACATTAACTCTTAATTTAATGTAAAATTTTATATTATTTTTATCTTCTTCTCTCTCATATTAAATTTATTAGTTTTATTTTGTTTTTTTACTTAAAATCTTTTAAATTTTTAAGGGGAAATTACATAGAAGATTAAGGCGCTTAAGTTTTAGGATCTGGATTAAGAAATTGCTCATAACTTACAGTATTAAATCTAAATTTGACGTAAAATGTTAAAAATATTTTTTACTTTTTTCGTTTTAAATTTATTCTCTCTATTTTATTATTAATATAACCTCTTCAAAATAAAAGATATAATGAAATTGAAGATTAAGGTGCTTGTGATTTAGCAACCGCATTAGGAAATTGCTAGTAACTTTCTACATTAACTCTTAATTTAATGTAAATTTTTATATTCTTTTTATTTACTTCCAATTCTCATCACAAATTTATAAATATAAAAGGCAAAATAAAATTGGATAGCAGGGGGCTTGTTCTTTAGGGTCTGAATTAGGAAATCGTTCAAAACTTACTAAATTAACACTAAATTTGAGGTAATTAATTAGATATATTATATTTATTTTCTTCCACTTCTCATTCATTATATTTTGTTATTTTTTGCTTAATTAACTCTTAAAATATAAAAGGGAGAATAGAATTGGAAAAATTTGTAATTTTGTAAAAAGTTACAAATAAAACATGAATTACTTGGATATAATATATGAGCCAATTAGAATTAGAGATTTGAGTAGATGTATTTTAGGATCTGGATTAGAAAATTACTCAAAACTTACTAAGTTAACTTTTAATTTTATGTAAAATCTTAAATTGTTTTTTCTATATTCTTCAGAACAAATAGTCTCAATAATCAGTTATTTTTTCACTTTATTTACTAAATAAACATAAAGGAAAAATTAAATAGAAGATTAGGGTGCTTGTGATTTAGTATCTGGATTAAGAAATTGCCCATAACTTACTATATTAACTCTTGATTTATAGTAAAATGTTATATTATTTTTATTTTCTTTCACTATTCTTTGCAAATTTATTCTCTCTATTTTGTTATTTTTTTACTGAAATAAAAAGGGAAAATAACATCGGGTATAAAGGTGCTTGTGGTTTAGGATTAGGATTAGGAAATTGCTTATAACTTACAAAATTAACTCTTCAGTTATAGTAATATTTTTATTTTACTTTATCTTAATTTTCTTATTATTTCATTTCAAATTTAATTTTTCTATTTTATTATTTTCTACATAAATCTTTAAAAATAAAAGGAAAAATAGAATTAGATAGTAAGGTGCTTGTGGTTTAGGATCTGGATTAGGAAATTGCTCATAACTTTCTACATTAACTTTAAATCTATAGTAACTTATTTATTCTTTTTTGTTTTCTTCTACTTTTCATTCGAAATCTATACTCTCTATTTTTCTATTTTTTATTCAACTTACTTTTTATAAATAAAAGGGGAAATATTATAGAAGATAAAGGTACTTCTGGTTTAGTAACTGGATTAGGAAATTGTTCTAAACTTACTAAATTGGCTCTAAATTTGAAGTAATATTTAACATGAATTTTAATCTTCTCAACTTTTCATAGCAAAACTACTCCTTCTATTTTACTATTTATTTTAAATTTAAAAGGGAAAATAAAATAGGAAATTAGGGTGCTTGTATATTAGGATCAGTAATAGGAACTTGCTAATCACTTACTAAATTAACACTAGAATTATAGTAAAATGTTATTTATTTTTTTTATTCTTATTTTCTTCCCTCTTTTTATTGATAATTTATTCTCTCTAATTTAATATTTTAACTTAATTAACCCTTTAAATTTACTAGGGAAAATATAATAGAAGATTAGGGTGCTTTTGATTTAGGATCTAAATTAGGAAATCATAATAAATTTACTAAATTAACTTTAAATTTAAGGTAAATTAATAATTATTTTATTTATTTATTTACTTTACTTACTTAACCTTTTCAATACAAATTTACTCTCTCTATTTTAATTTTTTACTCACCTAACTTTTTATATACAAAGGAATAATAAAATTAAAAAGTGCTGTGATTAAGGTTAAATACTTCTATTAGAAAATTGCTCATAACTGACAATGTTAACTTTAAATTTGAGGTAAAATTATATTACTTTTATTTCTTCCCACTTTTCAATAAAATCATTTTCTCACTATTTTATTATTTTAACTTAATAAACTCTTTATTAATAAAAGGTAAAATTAAATAGCATCTTATGATATAGGATCTGGATTAGCGAATTGCTCATAACTTACAACATTAACTCTAGAATTGCAGTAAAATTTAGCCTATTTTGAATTTCTTAAGCTTTTTATTACAAATTTGTTATCTCTATTTTGTATTTTTACTTAATTAACTCTTAATAAAAGGAATAATACAATAACTAATATTAGTGACAATATAGGATCTGGATTAGCGTATTGCTCATAACTTACAACATTAACTCTAAAATTGCAGTAAAATCTAATATTTTTATTTTCTCTATCTTTTTTTATAAACTATTCTCTTTGTTTTAATATATTTTATTTCAATATTTCTTAAAATGTAAAAGCCATAATTATATAGGAGATTTGGGTGCTCGTGTTATAGTATCTAGCTTAGAAAATTGCTCATAACTTACTACTTTAACTCTAAACTTGATGTAAATCTTATAGATTTTATTTCCTTACACTTTTAGTTTCAAATCAAATTTATTCTTGAAATTTTGCTATTTCTACTTGATCAACTCTTTAAATATAAAGGTATAATTATATTAAAGAAGATGGTGCTCATAGTTTAGGTTCTGGATTAGCAAATTGCTCATAACTTGCTAGATTGTCTCTAACTTTAGAGTAGAATTTAATATTATCTTTATTCTCTTACCATGTTCATAACAAGCTTAAACACGATAGTATATTTTTTACTTAATTAACTCTTTATATAATTAAAATAACAAAGAGGAAATCAAATTAAAGATAAGGGGGCTCGTAGTTTAGGATCTGGATTAGCTAATTGCTCAAAACTTATATCATTAACTTTAAATTTATAGTAACATTTTTAATTATTTTTATTCACTTTTTATTACAAATTTATTACTCTAATTTTTAATTTTTACTTATCTTTTAAAATAAAAAGATATAACTAAATTCGAGATGAGGGTGTTTCTGGTTTAGGATCTGGATTAAGAAAGTGCTCATAACTGACTATATTAAATCTTAATTTGAGGTAATTTATTCATTTTTTTATTTTCTTCTATGTTTTTTTTTACAAATTTATTCTCTCTATTTTCTAATTCTTTTCTTCTCTCTTTTTAAAAGTAATAATTAAATGGGAGAAAAAGGGGCCTGCAATCTAGGGTCTGGATTAGCGAATTGCTCTAAACTTACTAATTTAAATCTTATTTTGTTGTAAAATTTAATTTCACTTTTATTTTCTTTCATTTTTGATTACAAATTTATTCTTATTATTATGTCATATTGAAAGAAAATATATATTCTTATGGAAATTAAAATTATTTAAATAAATAGTAACTCATTTGCTGAATAGATTCCATTGGTGTTAAAATAAAAACTAATGAGAATGAAGAAATTAGTAAAAGTGGCTTTAAAGTGGTATAAATTTAGATATTTTTAATACAGCTTTATCTTTTTAAAGTTAAAATAACCCTAATATTTATTTATGTCTTTTACGAATTAAATATTAATAGAGAATAAGGGAAGCATGAATTCACAAATGAATAAGAATAAATCTATTAAATATAAAGTATGATTTGATTAAAATTAAGATTTTAAATAAATTCATTCATAATTTATTTTCTATGAGTACTATTATAAAGTATTTCAAATCAATTTATACAATTTAATTTTTAAATATTTTTAATTACAAAACGTTTACAAGCAAGTTTCCATCATAAATTAATTAATTACAATTGCATTTTTTTAATGAATTTTTATATTTTTGGTGAATGAGATGTGAAGATTAATAGATTATTTATATTTAAAAGTTAAAGAAATATTTTAAATAAATTAAATTGCATATAATATTTTTATTACTATCGTTGATACTTTTTTTGTATAAGTGATAGATAAATAGTGATAGATGTAACATATGATTTTTTATATATCACTTTAAAATTAATATATTATTATTATTTTATAAACACTAGATTTTATTTATAATTTTATATTTTGTAATTATTAAATTATAAAAGAATTAGAATTTTAAAAAATATATTTTAAATAAATTTAAATTATTTTCCCTTCATGTTAATTTCTTAATTAAAGATGGTTTGAAAATATTAATTTTGCATTATTTTTATTAAATAATATTAAATGTTAAATTCTTTGATCATTTATTAGAAGTAAAAAAAGCAGAAAAGTTTTGTTTAAAAAAAATGTATTAATAGAATTCTTAAAATGTAAATAGACTACTATCAAAATATTTTTATTAAATAATATTTTTTTTTTAATTAAAAGTTTATTCTACAAAATTATATATCTGATGATTAGACAACATTTAATTTTAGGTAAATAAACTTATTTAACATTCTAATATCTTACAAATAAAAATTTATTTTAATATTATTTTCTGATATGCTTTTTCAATATTAAGTGGTAATAGCATTGGAGATTAGGGTGCTAGTTGTTTAGCAATAGCTGTAGGAGATTGCTAATAATTTAAAACAGTAACTCTTTATTTGAGGTAATATTTTATTTTTGCTTTTCTTCCATTTTTAAAACAAATATCTTATTCTCCCTATTTTTTACTTTACTCTATAAATATAAAAGTAAAAATAGTATAGAAGATAAGGGTGTATGTGCTTTAGGAACTGCATTAGGAAATTGCTCAATTCTTACTCACTTAAATCTTGATTTATCGTAAAATTTGATATAATTTTTATTTTCTACTATTTTTCATAATAAATTGATTCTATTTGTTTTGCCATATTTTTCTTATTCTTTAAATAAATAAGTTTTAATATGATGGGGGATTAGGGTGCTTTTGGTTTAGGAACTTCATTAGGAAATTGTTCATATCTTAAGGCGATAATTCTTTAATTATCGTATAAATTAAAATATTTTATTTTCTTACATTTTCATTACAGAATTAATTTTTCTATTTTTTATTAAATTTTACTTAAAAATTTTAAATAAAAAGTGGAAATTGTATTGGAGATGAGGGCTGTTGTAGTTTAGGATCTTCATTAGGAAAATTCCCTTAACTTACTTTATTAACTCTATAATTGTCGTAGAAATTATATTAATTTTATTATCTTCTATTTTTCATTTCAAATTTATTTTTTCACTCATTTATTATATTTTACTTATCTTTTTTAATATAAAAGTTATAATAAGATAGAAGATTAGGGTGTATGTGTTTTAGGAACTGCAATTGGAAAATGCTCATTTCTGACTTCATTAACTCTAGAATTATCGTAAAAATTTAAAAATATTTATTATCTTTTTGTTTAAATTTCAAATGATAATTGTTAATTTTTATTTTTACTTTACTATTTAATAAAAGTTTTAATAAGATTGGAGATTAGGGTACCTCAAGTTTAGGAGCAGATTTACAAAATTGTAAATAGCTGATTGTATTAACTCTAGAATTATCGTAAAAATATAACTTATTTTTATTTTCTTGCTTTTTCATAACAAATTTATTTTCTCTATTTTATCATTTTTTAATTAAATATCTTTAAATAAAAAAGCGGAAATTGCATTGGAAATTAGGGTGCTACCGCTTTAGGAACTTCATTAGGAAATTGCTCAAAACTTACTACATTAAATCTTGAATTATTGTAAAAATTTACACTATTTATACTTTCTACCACTTTTAATTGCAAGTTTAATTCATCCAACTTATACTTTTTTATAAATTTCTTTAATTATAAAAGCTATAATAGGATTGGAGATTTTAGTAGTAATGCTTTAGGATGTGCATTAAAGAACTGCTCATATCTTACTACATTAAAACTTTAATTATCGTAATAATAAATATTATTATAAATTTTATTTTCTTCAACTTTACTTTATAAATGTATTATTTACTATAAAGAAAAAATAATTAATTTCTTATGAAATATGAATAATTTTTAAATTTAGGAATAAAACTTATATGATGGCTTGGATGCTAGATTAAAAACTAAAGAGAATGATAAGATTAGTAAGATTAGATTTAAATTGGTATACATTTAGATATATTTTAATTTGATTTAATATCTTAATTTAATTTTACTTACCCTTAATTTAATATTTATTTTATGAAAAATTATTAGCTCTAGATGAAGTAGGAATTAAATTAATAAGAATAAATTTTTTAGAGTAATATATAATTAATTTGGTTGGGATAATTTAATCCTTTAAATAAATTCAATTAAAAGTTATAGTTAATACATCTTTCAAATAGATTAAAAGAATTTAATAAAAATTTCTATATTGCCAAAGTTTTTATTATTATTCTAAAAATAAATTTTATTAAAATTCAATACACAATGAATGAGTTACTTTAAATGTATTAATTCATCTTTTATTTATCAATTCAATATCTATTAAATATATTTTTTAATATTATTTATATTAAAATTTAATAAATAATTTTGATAATTCTTACTCATTTAATAATATCTTCACCAACCTCTTTAGTCTCATTAGTTTTTATTTCAGAGGAAATTCATTTTAACATCTATAATTTTAAATATAAAAATTAATTTCTACAAAAAAGTTATAAAATTAATCTATAATTTCTTATTAAAAATGAGGGAAAATAATCATAATAAATATAAAATTACTATAAGTTTAGAGATAATGTAGTAATTTTAGAGCAATTTTTTAATACAGATCCTAAGCCAAAGGCACCGTCTTCTTCTATAATATTATAACTTTTATATTTGAAGAGTTAAGTAAAAAAAATTAAATAAAGAGAGAAATAAATTTGTTATGAAAAGTGTATAGAAATAAAAATGTATTATTATTTTACGATAAATTTAGAGTTAATGTAGTAAGTTATTTACAATTTCCTAATCTTTACCCTAAACCATATGCACCTTTATCTTCAATTATATTATCCCTTTCATATTTAAAGATTTAAGTAAACAAATTGATAGAGAGAATAAATTTACAATAAAAATGTAAGAAAATAAAAATGGTTTAAAATATTACAATAAATAAAGAGTTAAAGTAGTAATTTTTTAGCATTTTTCCAATATTAATCCTAGACTATATAAACACCCTCGTCTCCTATATTATTTTCTCTTTTAAAATTAAAGTTTTAAATAAAAAATAATAAAGAGAGAGAATAAATTGTTATGAAAATGGTAGGAATTAATAATAATAATAATACAATATCTTACGATAAATCAAGAGTTAATGCAATGAGCTATGAGCAATTTCCTAATTTAGATCCTAAACCACAAGCACCTTTATCATTAATCTGATTGCAACTTTCATATTTAAATAAATAATACAAGACTAATTGAGAGAATAAATTTGGAATTAATGAAAAGCATAAGAAAATAAAAAGAACATAAAATTACTATAATTCTAGAGTTAATTTAGTAAGCTTAAAGCAATTTCCTAATGAAGACCCTAAACCACAAGCACCCTCTTCTCCAATAATATTTTACCTTTTATTTTTAAATAGTTAAGTAAAAATTAACAAAATTGAGAGAGTAAATTTTGGAATGAATAGAGGTAGAATAAAAATAAAATAAAATTTTACTATAAGTCAATACTTAATGTAGTAATTTAAGAGCACTTTTCTAATTTAGACCCTAAACCACAAGCACCCTTTTATCTAATGCTATTGTATCTTTAATATTTAAATAGTCAAATGTCAAATAAAAATAACAAAATAGAAAGAATAAATTTGTAATAAAATGTAAGAAAATAAAGTAAAAAAGTATTTTACGATAAATCAAGAATTAATGTAGTAAGTTATGAACAATTTACTAATGTACATCCTATATCATAAGCACCTTAATCTCCAATTGTATTTGACCTTTTTTATTTAAATAGTTAAGTAAAATTAATAAATGAAAATTAAGAGAAAATAAGAATAATAAATTACTATAAGTCTAGAGTTAAGATAGTAAGTTATAAGCAGTTTCCTAATGTATTTCCTAAACCACGAGCGCCTTAATCTCCAATTTTATTTCCCCTTTTATAAGGTAAAATGAAGAGAATAAATTTGCAATAAAAAGTAGAAGAAATTAATAAAAATATAAAATTACTTTAAGTTTAGAGTTAAAGTTGTGAGATAAGAACAATTTCCTAATGCATTACCTAAATCACAGGCACCTTAATCTCCTATGCAATTTCCCCTTTTACATTTAAAAAGTTAAGTAAAAATAACAAAAAGAAGAATTGTTAACATAAAAGAAATAAAAAATGGTAATTTAAATTTACCTAAAATCTAGTTTCTGATTATTATCTAAAAAATATTATTGAATCATCTTTTAATTTATAAAAAATTTAATTTTTAAATGATATTTAAGAGGAAGATAAATTTACTTTTTTAAATTAGCCTTCAATCATTTTCTATTAAGCAGTATTTTTTTATTCTATCCTATAATAATATAGTTATAAATTATTGATTTTATAATTACTGTATACAATATTAACTTAAATAATAGCCTCTTGTTTAAGAATTATAATAATTTTTTATAATTTTATAGGGTTCAGATGGGTCTCTGGTACTATGATTAGCTCTTTTGCACCTGTAACTCCCTTTTTCCTATATATAATATTATATTACTTCAATAATTTAATAAAATTATTCAATAAAAGTGTTTTCTCAAAAATATATTCTTTTTCATAGAAATTTAAATACTTTATCAAAATATTTAAGAGTAATCCCCTAAATATAAATATTATATCTTATTCTAAGAACTTGGGTATTAGTTAATTTAATAGCATATTGAAAAGTAAATTTTTTTAGAATATACTACTCTATTCTTTCTTATTCCTCCATCCATAAACGAACTTAAAAAAATAAAATACTTTTAATCAAAATAGTTTATTGAAAAATATTTTCCTAAGAAAATATAAATTAATTATATTCTATCATTTATAAGATATAAAAAAATTAATGCAAGATGATTTTCTTTACTGTTTTAACTAACTCTTTTTTGATAGATGTACCTATTTCTCAAGCAATATTTTATATTTCTTTCTAGATTATGAGATCAATCATAACCTTATTCAATAAACTAACTAAGTTTAATATTTCAATTATTTGAGGCTGATTAGAATATTAAGTTAATTCTACCTTAAATATGCATTATATTTAATGTGTAATTTATTATTCTTGAATATAGTAACATACAATCCTTTTCTTACACTTTATTCTAAAAAAATATATTCTAAAATCCTAGTTACTTCAAATTTATGTTTTATTATTGACTCCAATTATTTAATATCCTTATTAAATTTAAATATTTGTCAAAATTATTAATAAATCTAAGGCAATACTATATTCTAAATAAAAGAATACTATTAAATTGTAATCTATTCTTTATTCTAAGATTCCAAAGTTTCTAAAAATAATTATTCTATATTCTAATACTTTGGTTGGTATAGCAAGCGAGAATAATTATTTTTCAAAATTTTATTACAAATTAAAGCAATTCATATTCTAAAATAATTATGAAATATTATCTTCTTCTATATTCTAAAATTAGTAATATTTCAAATAATAATTCAATTCTATATTCTAAAATTAGAAATTTGAATATTCTAATATATTACAATACACGCATACAATTCAGATTAAATACCTTTAAATAGTGCTGACAAATCAAAAATAAAAAGTATATTTTAATTAAAAGAATAAATATTATAGATAATAATATTGTAAAATGGGAAACAATAATTCCTCTGAAAATCTGAAGAAAAAAAATTAGGGAAATTCTAACCCTTTTTAAAGAATTTAGTAATCCATTAATTAAGTCTAATAGGATTACTATTAAACTAAGTCAGTGAATTTTTAAAAACGAAATTATGAAATTTTACCGGAAAACTAAATTGCTAAGAAAATATGTGAGTTTGATAGAAATCTTGTACTCAACTACTCTCTTGAATTCCTAGATTTCATAAAGACAAATTAAGAAAAGAATATTAAAATAATAACATTTATTGGTCCAACAGGCGCAGGAAAATCTACTATATAAAATATGATAATAAAGCAATTTTAAAGCTAATAATCACTCAAAATGGTCTTCAAAACTGCAGCCACTTCTGAATAAGGGACTATTGGGGTAGATTATTATGCTTTTTAAGATAAAACTGGAGTAGTTTATGTATTCTTTGATTGTTAAGGTTTTTAAGGGATATCATTAGATGAAAATGCTGAAGAAGATAGATTTGGCGAAATAGATGAGCAACGTTAAAAAGTGAAATAGGATATAGAAAGGGAAATATAATATGAAGTCAAACTATCTCAACTTCTTAGCTTAATTTGTGGTTTGTCTACTTGTGTATTTTATGTAACAAAAGAAGAATTGAGAACAGAAAAACCCTTAAAGATATTACTTTAATAAATTGATATAGAAAAATAAAATAAATATTTCGATAACTTAAAGAATTTTGTAAAAATAATCAATTAGTCTAAGTATGAATTTATGGGATAACCTCCACCAGCTCTTCTACCACCTCAATAAAGAAATAAATTTGAGTAAGTTTTCCAAGAATAATTTTTCTTAACTAGCTTTAGAACTAATAAAGAAACAGATGTTCTCTACTTGACAGATGGTTATAAAGAGACAATCACCCAAATAACAAATTATATTTAAAAAAGTTAATTTATAAATAAATAAAGTTGGATGAAATCATTTCAATCATAGCAAACTTGCCTCAACTTTTATGATATTATAGAAAATGCTTTTGAAATCATAAATTAAGGATTTGAATAATCCGCAAAAAATTTCTTAGAGATTATCAACCTCTAATTAGATCTTAAGAAAAAATTCAGAGAAAAGATAACATAAAATAAAGTGGATTCTGAAATTCAACGCAAATAGATTTTTGAAATTTTAGATATGAATGCTAAGTCAGGCCATGTATCTAGTTCATTATGCCTATTACTATAAGATTTTATAGCATAAAAGGGTTACCGTCTCATTCGCGAACATTTCAATTCTACCTGTGAGTGGTGGAAATAAGAATTACATAAAAAAATTGAAAGTCTACTACAATTAGGTAGCTTGAAACCTGATTAAAGGGAGTACTTACTAAGTAGATATACGTAGTTAAAGTCTATAGAGCCTCGTCAATACAGACTTAAGGAATAAATTATAGGAACAATTAAAGAACAAGAGAAGGCCAATATTGTATCAAGAGCAAAATTTGCTTTAGTTACTACTGCATCTGGTGCTGCTGGGTTTGTTGTAGGTGTTGGAGTAGTTTCCGAAGTTGCAGTTATTACATCTACTTTACTCATTGGAGCTATTGCTTTACCTCTAACTATGTTAACTGGTGGCATTTATCTAGTAAATAATGTAATTTAATAGAATAATCGTACAAAAAAATACAAGCAACTTAGAAGAAATTTACGAGACTCACTCTGTAATGAAGTAATAAAAAATTGTGGCTAAATACCAATATCTTCATTAAAGCGAATTTTAAAAGAAAATTTTGGGAGTAAATTTGAGAGTGAAGTAAATAATCTAAGTGATAATGAAAAGGAGTGCTATATTTTTCATTTATATTTTAATTTGTTAAAATCAAAATTAGAATAAAAGCATTTGGAAATTAGTTAGAGAAAAGAAAATTTAGAGTTGTTTGAAAATACCTTAAATAAATATAAATTATAATACTAAAATGCCAAGATTGATTTTAAGGTTATCTTTCATGATAAAAAAATTAATGTTAATTAAAATTCTTATGAATTTGAGAACAATCAATTCCGTTTAATAGATGTTAATCTTAAGAATAGGATAGATATGATTGGTTATGACTAATTTAAGGAGTTAATATCTTCACTTCTAACCCTAAGACATGTTGATAGTTATTTTATTATTGAGACAATTAGGCAAACTCATTTCGAGAGCATACTTAGCAACACTCGCTTCCAAGAAATAATGGTAGACCAAAATGGCTTAGAAAAATTCTTTAAATTTTAGAATTAAGTTATAGAAGACAGATTTTCATTTATGAAACTAACAGTTTGAACCAATATAAAAAAATCAAAGATTTTAATAAAATAAATTTTTTTAATAATTTGTTATGTTAATTTTATGGAATTTTTTTACTTATAATGCGTTTATAATTGACTAGTAAATAATTAAGGATAATTAACAGAACTAAATTATTAAATATTTTCTTTATTTATTAAAATAGCTTTTTAAATTCAATAATCAAATTAAACTATTAAAATTATTGTTTTTTAAGTAATTTTGATCAATTAGTACTCATTTTGTGGTTTAAAATCGTATATTAACTATCTTATTTCATAATAAGGTCTCTTTTAATCTAGGATGCTTTTTAAAAAACAAAATAAGGAGGATTTATTTTTTAAATTAAAAGATGAGAAAACTTATTGAATAATTGAAATTGAGTAGATTAAATTTTTTCAATTTCACATTTTTATCTATTGAATATTAGAGTAGATTTTAATGATTTTACATATCTAATAATCAAATTTTAATGAATTTAAGCTTTTTATTAATTTTATGTCAATTTACTGTTATTGTTTCCCTATTGGATAATTACATTAAATCATAAAGAAAAGGAAAAAAATATGATCTATTTTAATTGAGAATAAAAAAAACAAAAATTTTCTTTCAACGAATCAGGTAAGAGGTTGTTTTTGGTTCAAATTTTAATAATTAGGTGTATCTTTATTATAAATCTCTATCATCAAAAGTATTTGTTAAAAATTTATTTATTGGTATATACAAATAATTAACTAAAGAATAGGGGGGATCATGGTATAACTTTTTAAAAAGGGAAACTATGATAGCGATTTTAGAGTAATATTATTTATATAAATTAATTTTTTAAAATAATACAAAGATAGATGTCCATTTTTTTGTAAAATTTATTAAAAAGCAAATTTTTAATGCTAATTAATTATATTATTTTATAAAACTATTATTTATATCCTTGATTTGTAATTACTCGAATAAGCAAGATTATTTAATTGATAGAAAAATGATTGAAATATAGAGCTAATTATTTTAACTTATATGTCTAAAAACAATAATAGGTGAATAATATTATTTAAGGATAAAAGAAAAAAATATTTCTACCTACATTTGATATTTTGATTAATAACAGATTGGATGGAATTCAATATTTTAAGTTTATTTAAAATAATGTTATTAATTTATTTATTTTATAATATACATCTTATTTTAAATTAGATTTGTAATTGCGATAAAAAGAAACAAATTTATCTTATAAAAAAATGATTGTATTAGTAAACTAAATTTTTTAACTTTTAAACCTAAAAATAACTATGATAAAAGAATAAAAGAATAAAATTTTGTATTTAGATTGCGATATTTTGATTATTAACTAGATCTTTGATATCTCATGAGAAGGATATTTTATTAAAAGATTGAGAATACTAACTATGCTTTAATTTTAATTGATATATTTATAGAAATTCAAAGCTATCTTATCTATTTCCTTTTTTATATAGTTAATTGATTTGTATTATTAATTTGAAATTTATTAACAATTTAAATCCAAAAAATTATAATTATTTGTGAAAATGAATAAATCACTTGTTGCCCTACTTATCATACCATTACTTGTAGTTGGTATTCCTCAATTCAATAATACTCAAATTCCTACTTAAACTTCTTCTCAGGTTTCTTTGATAGAATTTGTGAATTGCATGATCGAACATAGTTAAACTAAATATCCTTGTTAGGACTAGTACAATTTCATTTCAACCCTAATTACCTTCAAAAACTTAACTGAAAACTATTCCGAAAGTATCACTGCTGAATGCTAACTTTATTAGAAATACTTTTTTATGTCTACAAGTTAAAATTAACTTAACTATAAGAATTATTTTGAAAAATGCTTCCATTCTTCTTAGGTTCTTAAAGAAACTGTATAATTAGATAGTTGCTTCGAGACTACCTTTTACAATCCTATCTATATTAAGTGTGCTGGCTTTTGAACCTAAAAAATATGATATATAAATATAAATTAAAAATAAAAAGAATAATTATCAAATCTATTATTAAATAGTATAATCTATATATTTTTTATTAGTATTATTTTAAATTATTCAATTAGAAAACATATTAAGAAATGAATATTATCCTAATTAAATTATTAATTAATAAAGGAAATGATAAAAATTATTGAATGATAAACTCTACAAAAAATAAAAATTTTATATATAAGTTAGAGTTAAATTCTTTTATTTTTATTTATTAACCATATTAAACATTAGAATACATCATCTATATAAAGATAGGAAAAACTCTAACTCAAATATCTTAAACCAATTAAAAGTTAATCTATTTTGATATTTATAAAGATAAAGATAATAATTTCAAAAAAATCAGCATTTTCAAAGAAAACAGAGAAAATTTAAAAAATAGAAAGATAATAAAATTTAGAGTTAAAAATTAATTTTAAAAAAGGGTTTGAATAAATTTAAATAGGTTAATTTTGAACCCTTATAATTACAAATTAATAATAAAGGTAATTTAATTATTGTGAAGTATTTAATCTTAATAAAATAGATTTAGTAAGGAATTTATAAAATTGAAAAGTTTAGTGAAATAAAAAATGGGATAAAACTAATTTAAAAATGTAAATTTAATCTTATAAAAATATTAATAAGAATTTCAAATTTTATCAAATTAAAAGTAGATTTAACAACATTATTTGGCTTATAATTAGACTTTAGTTTTTAGGTAGATAGATAGTTATGAAAATCCCTATTTAATCATTAAGAATTTTCTCTTTTATTTATTTAATTAATTAATCCATAAAAAGTGAAAGCTAAGAAAATAAATAACTGAAGGATGTTTAAGATTTAAGGTTAGAGTTAAAATATTATTCATAATCTACTAAGTTAATTCTTTACCTAGAGTAAAATTTTAAATAATTTTTTATAGTTTTTCCCATTTCATTACAATTTATTTTATTAAAGTCAAATTATAATTATTTACAAAGAAATAATAATATTAGAGTATAAGGAGCTTAGGATTTTGCATCCAGATTAGGAAACTACTCATAACTTAAAATATTAACTCTATATTTTAGGTAACATTTTTAGTTTTTTTCCAGTTTTTTTATTTTCTTTACTTAATCCTTTTTATTTAATTTCTTCAATACCAAGCTATAATAGTATTGGAGATTAGGGATCTAGCGATTTGGGATATTAACTAGGAAAATGTAGTTAACTTACTACATTAACACTTTATTTAAAGTAGAGTTTTATTTTACTATTTTTTACAAATATTTATTTAATTTTTAAATCCTTCATTTTGTTTCTAATTTTAATTTTGTTAAATAAAAAAGTGAGAATAATATTGGACCTTAAGGAGCACAAGGCTTAGGATTAGGATTAGGAAAATGCTCAAAACTTACTACATTAACTCTCAGTATAGAGTAAATTTATATTATTTTAATTTATTCTAATTTTTATTGAAATTCATTCTTTCTTATTTATTATTAGCAGTGCTGTTAAATCTTTCAAAAAATTTTTCTTCTACTCCTATGAATTTTTTAAAATCATATTTATTAATCCTTATCAAATATTAAACTTTTAATTTAAGTTAATTAGGAATATAATAAGGTAGAAAATATTGTGTTATAAAAAAATGATAGAAGACTAATTTAAAAATGTAAATATCTTATTATTGAAATTATATTAAAAATTTTTATTATCTAAAATTAAAAGTTGATTCAATAATATATTTTAGTTAATAATAAGACACTTACATTTAAGTAAATATTGCTACAATATTTTAATTTAATATAAGTTTATTAGGAAAATTTCATATAATTTAAAAGGGGAAAACACATTGGATATTAAGGTGTTTAAGATTTAGGAAACACATTAGAAAATTGCCCATAACTTACTATATTAACTATAGATTTATAGTAGAATTATATTACTTTTATTTTCTTCCATTATTCATAGCTTATTAATTCTCATTAATTTGTTATTTTTTACTAAATTTTTAAAAATAAAAGGTTCAATAAAATTAGAGAAATGGGTGCTTGTGGTTTAGGATCTGCATTAGGAAATTGCTCTGAACTTACTACATTAACTCTTTATTTATAGTAAAATTTAATATAATTTTTATTATCTTCTCTCTCTTTCTTTAATTTTTTTATTTTTTATTGAGATCTTTAAATTTAAAGGTATAATAGCATTGGAGAAAAGGGTGCATGTGGTTTAGGATTAGGACTAGGAAAATGCTCATAACTTACTACATTAATTCTTGATTTGTTGTAAATTATATTATTTTCTTCTATTATTATAAAAAAGTAATTCTCTCTATTTTGTTGCTTTTTATTGCATCTTTTAAATATTAAAGATATAATGGAATTGGAGAAATTGGTGCTTGTGGATTAGGATCTACATTAGGAAATTGCTTATAACTTACTACATTAGCTCTTAATTTATAGTAAAATTTATTTTTTTATTTCTTCCATTTTTCATTACAAATTAATTCTCCTTTTTTTGTTATCTTTTACTTATTTTTGTAACTATAAAAGATAGAATAGTATTGGAGAAAATGGTGCCTGCGGTTTAGGATCTGGATTAGGAAATTGCTTATAACTTACTACATTAACTCTTGATTTATTGTAAAATTTTATAAATAATATTTTCTTCCAATTTTATTTACTAATTAATTCTCTCCAATCTACTTAATTATAAAAATATTAAAGCCTTAATAGTGTTGGAGAAAAGGGAGCCTCTGGTTTAGGATCTGGATTAGGAAATTGTTCATAACTTACTACACTAACTCTTAATTTACAGTAAATATTATAGTATTTATATTTTTCTTCTACTTATAATTATTAAATCTCTCTAATTTATTATATTTTACTAACTCTTTAAATGAAAAAGGTCTAATATTATAAAAGATAAGGGTACCTGTGGTTTTGGATTAGGATTAGCAAATTTCTCATAACTTACTACATTAACTCTTAATTTGCAGTAAAATTTTATTTTATTTTTTTTTCTTATACTTTTAATAACAAATTATTTCTCTCTAATTAGTTATTTTTTAAAAGATAGAATAACATTGAAGAAAATGGTGCTTGTGGTTTAGGATCGGCATTAGGAAAGTGCTCACAACTTACTACATTAACTCTCGATTTCACGTAAAATATAACAATTATATTATTTTCTTCTAATTTTTCATAACAAATAGATTCTCTCAAACACTTTTTTTTATTTAATTCTTTAAATAAAAAGCAATAATGACATTGGAGAAAAGGGTGCTTGTGGTTTAGGATTAGGATTAGGAAATTGCTCATAACTTACTACATTAACTCTTGATTTATAGTAAAATATATTTTAAATTATTTTTATTTTCTTTTACCTTCCAAAACAATTTGTAATATTTTATTTAATTATTGAATAATTAAAGTAATAATAACATAGCAGAAAATGGTGCTTGTGGTTTAGGATCTGCCTTAGGAAATTAACTTAAGACATTAACATTAGGTTTATAGTAAAATAGATTTTATATTATTTTTATATTCTTCAACTAATCATAACAAATTAATTCATTTGCTATTCTTTACTTAATCTTTTAAATTAAAAGGTAGAATAATATTTAAGAAAAGGGTGCTTGTGGTTTAGGATTTGGGTTAGGAAATTGCTAATAACTAGATACATTAACTCTAGATTTATCGTAAAAACTTCTGCTTTTCTTAACAAATAATTATCTCTAATTTGTAATTGTTTATTTAATGTTTTAAATAAAAAGCAATAATAGAATTGGAGATAATGGTGCTCGTAGTTTAGCTTCAGGATTTGGAAATTGCTAATAACTTACTACATTAAATATTGGCTTATCGTAGAATTTAATATTGTTTTAATTCTTTTCTACTTTTGATAACAAATAGATTCTTGCAATTTTTCATTTAACTCTTAATAAATAAAAGTAATAATAGTATTGGAGAAATTGGTGCTTGTAGTTTAGGATATGCTTTAGGAAATTAACTTACTACATTAACTTTTAGTTTATAGTAAAGTTTAAATTAATTTTATTTTCTTTTGTTCTTCTAGACAAATAAATTCTATCTATTTTGTTATTTTTTACCTAAATCTCCAAATTTTAAAGGTATAATAACATAGAAGAAAAGGGTGCTTGCGGTTTAGGATCTGGATTAGGCAACTGCTCATAACTTACTACATTAACTCTTGATTTATAGTAAATTTCTTCCACTTTTCTAAACAAAAAATTTTATCATATTTGTAATTTTTTTTAAATTTCTTTAAATATAAAAGTCATAATAGAATTGGAGAAAATGGTGCCTGTGGTTTAGGATCTGGATTTGGAAATTGCTAACAACTTACTACATTAACTCTTGATTTATAGTAAAATTTTATATTATTTATATTTTCTTCTACATTTCATAATGAATTGCTCTCTCTAATTTGTTATATGTTATTTACTCTTTAAATACAAGCAATAATAACATTGGAGAAAAGGGAGCTTGTGGTCTAGGATAAGGATTAAGAAATTGCTCATAACTTACTACATTAACACTTGGTTTATAGTAAAAAATTATTTAATTTTATTTTCTACTACATTTTATTACAAATTAATTTTTACTAATTTGTTATTAATTACTTAATTCTCAAATTATACAAGATAAAATAATATTGAAGATAAGGGTGCTCGTAGTTTTGGATCTGGATTACGAAATTGCCCCAAACTTACTAAGTTAACTCTTGGTTTATCGTATTATTTTATATTGTTTTTATTTTTTTCTACTATTAACAACCAATTAATTCTATCTAATTTGTTACATTTTTTTAACTCTTAAAAAATAAAAATAATAATAGAATTGAAGAAAAAGGGGCTTATTATTTAGGATCTGCTTTAGAGAATTGCTCAAAACTCACTATTTTAATACTTGATTTAAGGTATTAATTTATATTATTTTTATTTTCTTCCACTAATCATTGCTAATTATTTCTCAGCTAATTTGTTATTTTTACTTGTTTCTTTAAATATAAAAGTTATAATAGTATTAAATAAATTGGTGCTTTTTGTTTAGGATCAGGATTAAGTAATTGCATATAACTTACTACATTAACTCTTAGTTTGTCGTAAAATTTAAATGATTTTTAATTATTTTCATTTTTATTTTAAATTTTATTAAATAAGTAATTTTTAAATATAAAATATGGAAGTATTGATAACATATAAACTCTGTAATCAAACTTAATGAAACTAAAGAGATTAGTAAAGATACTTTTAAGGTATAAATTAACTAATATTATTTACAAAATTCAAATTTTTTTAAAAATATATTTTATAGATATTATTGATTCACTCATTAGAAATAAATAATAATTTAGATAATTTAATTTATTACGTAGAAAATAAATTATTAAGTAATATATAAATGCACTCATACAATGGTTATAAAAAATAAATAAGAATATGTAATCAATCCTTAATTATTTTTATTTAAATAATACCGTAATTATACATTAATTCGTTATTCTCGTCTAGTTATTTTTTTTGGATTTTGAAGAGACTTTTCTTATATTTATTTACCTTACTAATTTAATACCTGATAATAAAGTTATGCAGTAAGTTAAGGTAGTTAAAATAATAAAAAAGCTATTTTAATCTGCTCAAAATTAAATAGGTGTTTCCTTTTTTTATTTAATTAAATAATTAAATTCTTAGGTTATTTTGGTGAAATCTATAAAAAATATAAATTTATGAATTCTACAACTAATTTAAAAAATTAATTTTTATAGGATATTCTTAAATATTTTAATTTATCATATTGAGCTCGTTAAAACCGAAATTTGTTATCACTACTCTCAATTTATTCTAAATAGGAGTGTTAGAGGATTTAATTAAATATTAAATAATTTATAAGATTAACTAAAAAAAGAATTTATAGTGTATAGAAGTTTACTATCACATAGATACATAAAACATACATAAAATCATTTAGATTTATTTCATTAATAGTATCAAATAAAATTATAAGGATTAGGTTCACTTTAACTATTTAAGCTACTCCCTTCCCTTTCACCAGCTATCATCATGGTTTGAATATCCACTTTTATTAAGTTAATTAAATGAATAAAATTTGATAATTAACTTATTATTTAATTACATAAACTATCTATTTTTTTTACCAATAAAAATCATTTAAAAATGTTATTTCAATATTATTCTCAGATAATAGATTGTTATAAGATTTAATCCTTTATTTATATATCTTTAAATTAATTTAATTAAATAAAAACCTTCTTTAATTAATTAAAATTTTACTTATTATTCCATACTTTCTTAATTTTCTCATTTAATCTTAATATTTCTATAATCTGTATAACTTACCTTCTAATTTATAATAATTATAAATATTTAAAATTTTAATTTTTAATACTATCTATATTTACTTTCTATTAATAAAAATATAAGGTATTTTAATAGAATAATATTTTGATCAATATTAATTAAATATTCTTGTCATTTTGTTGAGAGATATTATCAATTCATTACGCACTATATAATAAAATAAAATAAATCAATAAATAATTTTTAAATTTAAAGAACTGTAAGCTATTTAAAAAAAGTGATATCTATATTACATGCTATTTTTTAAAATAATATTATTAATATTTTCAAATTATATTAATTAAATATTAATATTTTCTAATTACTCCCTATATTTTATTTTAAAAAATAAATGATTATAATTTATATTCAATTTAATTGTTTTCCTTCAATAAATTTATATATTAGGTTTTAGTTTGCTTCTCTTCTTTAAACTAAACTCAAATCTTTAAATGATTTTATTTTCTTTTTTAATGTTGTCAATTTAACTTTTTCTTCCTAATTCTCTTATTTTTTATATTATAAACTTCCTGTATGTTTGTTTCTATAACTAATACACACTATTTTTATATTTTTAATTTAAAAAATCAAAAAAATGTAGTAAATTTTTATTATTTTTAACTAAAATATCTCTGTTTGATAATTATTTTATTCAATTTATTTTGAAAGTAGTTCTTGTTATTAAATGGAGATCTAATTTTGTATTTTGATGCTATTACTGTCTATTTTAATTTGAAATAAATTAAAATAGTAGTTAAGAGTGTGAATTATATTGTTTAGAAAGTGAGTTGATAAATAAAGTTAGTTATTTTTATTA